>DF363760.1:4565-24013 GCA_000787875.1 Solanum virginianum | reverse complement strand
AACTCTAGACCTAAGGTATGTGGTGTTGAACTATTGGGTCCTTCCACCCATAGTGCCTAAAGCCTCTCTTAATTAATATTGGATGATTTAAAGTTGATTTTATAAATGGGTTTGCTAGTATGAACATATATATGGACTGTGTTAAAGCTATGTAAAGTTGTGATGGTTTTGCCATGTTTTGAGCTATAAATCCTGGGTCTATTGTAAGATATGATAAGGGGTTTTAATGTATATTTCTTGAGGGTGTTGCAAGGTATTGATTGACGAATTTACAATGGATTTTCTTGCATGTTTTCATCTTTAAATTACTTGATTGATGGTTTTACAATGGATTTTCTTGCATTATTTCATCTTTAAATTGCATGGTCTTTTACCGCCACTACACATCCCAAAAGTGTCTGAAAAAATGTCTGGTTATGGTTTCTTGAGGAATTGAAGGTCCAAAGTATTTCTTATATTATGAATGATGTTATGATAATGACAGAAGAGTATGTATATGATGTTATGATGATGAAAAAAGAGTATGTATATGATGTTATAATGATGATAAAAGGAAAGTATGTGTATGATATCTCTCTATATAGCGTTGGATTGACTATAGAAAATTGAGAGGTATGCCTCAATCACCATTGGAGGTAGGGTGTGACCATCCTCTAACCTATTAAGGGGTTTGTACCTTGGTAACTTATCAAGGGGTTTGTAGCTTGGCACCAGGGTGATGGGGCGATATCGTTACTAACCTATCAAGGGATTTGTACTTTAGTAACCTATCAAAGGGTTTGTACCTTAGCACCAGGGTGATGGGGTGGCATCATCACTAACCTATCAAAGGGTTTGTACCTTGTCTTGGCCCCCATTAACTCCTTTGTTAGAGGTGTTGTTGGGCAAGTTATGTATTATACTTGAGCTTTAATTTACTTATGATATTCAAACTATTTAAATATGAGTCTCTCCCATAGTCCCAATTCCTGTTATTTATGTTTCTTACATTGTTTTACATTGCTTCCATGACTAAGCATATGTAATGATATGCTATGAGGCTTGTTTGGGGTTCCTTTGGGTTCCCCATTCGCTAGTCATGTCTAGGCCCTAGGTTTGGGTCATGACAGGTATGTGGCCCGTTGACTTGAGCACCGTGACATAGGAGTTGGCCAAGTTTAAGGCTGACCTATTGCAGATGTTAGCAGCCCCAATTACAGTCCAGAGGTAGCACCGGCAGGTGACGAGGTGTTTAACTAGCTAGATAACCACTCTCTTGATCATGGGAAGAGGCTAGTTGAGATAGATAACCAGAGATGAGCTAGGAGGGGCCTTGACCTGATGATCCAATAGCTCCGATGGAGGACCCGATACCAGAGGATGTAGTGTAAGAGTTGATCTTGTTGGTGGCCATATAGAGAGATAGAGAGAAGCAACATTCACATGGAGAGGGTAGTTCACGTATAACTGCTATCCAAATTGCTGAGGAGGAAACGATGACCCAAGACCCTACTGACTAGCCAGAGACCGGTGCTTGATGCACAATGATGTTTGACTTCTTTTGACCCCAGTTCTTATTTTGTCATTATGGCTACTTGGTTTTATTGTTAGAAAATCTTTTGATTATGTTGGTTTTTGGATTTGTTTAAATATTTTTTTTGTTGGATGTTACTTTTACTTATATTGTAGATATATCTCTATGTTAATGTTGTAAATATATCTCTATGTTATCGTGTTTGGTTTTATTTCTTATCTTTACTTTTACGATAAAGTATTCTATTTTTGTGGGGTGTGGGAAGTTATGGATTAAGGTGAAGTTTGAGTAACTACGATCCATAACTTCCCTTTTTTTGATCCCAAGGTTTTTTTATTGTGATTGTTTTTCCTTGTGGATATTTAATTTTATGTTGAACTGGCATGTTTATGTAGTGTAGATAATATGTAAATTCTTAGTAGTATTATTTGTTGGCATATACATAGTCTTTAAATGCTTTTTAAATGATTTGAAAAATTAGGTACCCTCAAAATTTTTAAAATTGTGATTATTAATGTATTCATGCATTTTGATGATCTAGTGATGTTTGTTCTGATAATGTAAAGGTAAGTTGAGACTTGAAGCATGACCTGTGAGTCTATACATGATTGTGGGTGCAATGTCATGTGTGTTGTGAGCTTATTTTGTGAACTTGTATGGACTCAAAACTTGTGTTGTTACTCTAAAAATAGGTTTGATGATGTGGTTGAGTTTGAAAGGATCTTAGGCCTTTGTTCTTTTAGTGAACTCACTTTTAGCCTAAATGACCTACCAAATTAGTGAGTGAATCCATTGTCTCAAATTTTTGAGCTTCTCATGTACTCATTCATTCTTGACACCTTGCTAGCTTGACCTTGTTTGATGAAATACTTTGATTTTGGTCTTGGTCTATCCTTGAACATGTGAACCTTAATTGAGGATAAAAGCCTAAGTTGAGGGTGGCTACAAATTGTTGCTTTGGTTTGAGGAATGGATATTATGTACTTCACCTCATGCTAAAAGCCTAAGTTGAGGGTGGCCCTTATTGTAATAAAGTAATAACAATGAGGTGGTTAGTTGGGAAATAAAGAAAGAAATGAAAAATCATGAGCCGAGTATAGAAAAAGAAAAGAAAAGTACCGTGAGTTGGGAAAAAGTAGCAAGAATTGAGTTCAGAAATAAGGCACAGCTGAGAATTGAAAGAAAGCACTTGAGAAAAGTTTGAAATAGGAGAATAAGGGTGGAATTAATGAAAACGTTTAGGTTATGAAAGCAAAAGGTGTTGGTAAACATGGTTCAAGGATAGCTTTTAGTCACTAGTCCAAAATGCCACACCAAAGCCTCCTGAACCTATATTACAAGCCCATTAGTCCTAAAGTGATCCAGATCTACTCTGCCATTAGGCCGAAAAATGAGTATAGAGGCAAGCCTATGGTGTTAGTCATTTTGCATGAATTTCTTTTGAGAGAGCAAGAATGTTTTCCTCAGTCCCTCAGTTCTAAATGCTTCTTGAGTGAGTATGAGGGACTTCTTTTCTATGAGGGCATTTGCATTCCTTGATTAGCATATGACTACACCAGTGATTGTGGATTGTTAATGCTCCTTAGCTTATCATAGTTTGTATTTCCATATTCATTATCATGTTTTTGTTGTGCTTAGTAGCTTTACAATCTTATTTTAAAAATGGTAGTCGAGTCCCGGGATTAGAGTGAATGATGTATATGCCATTGGTATAGCTGCTATGCATTTTACATTATCAATTGGTAGTCGAGTCCCGGGATTAGAGTGAATGATGTATATGCCATTGGTATAGCTGCTATGCATTTTACATTATCAATGTAGATTGAGTCATCACTTGAGGACAAGCAACAATTCTAAGTTGAGGGTGTTGATGTGCTATCAAAATACAACATATTTGATGCCTAAATCCAGGGATTTTATGAGTTCTTAATGCGACTTTTTATGGTTTTTACATATTTTTGTGTTATTCTTGTAGAAAAGTTAGGTTGGCATGATTTTGGAGAAAAATTGTAGATTTTGCTTAAGCATAGGACATATGAGCTAACCTACGAGTATTAACCCAAGCTACGAGTCGTAAGGGATGGTTATAGCAAGAAAGAGAGACCAAAAACTCAGAAGTCTGCTAAGTGGAGGTAGAAAGAATCAGAGAGCCAAACTATTGGACTAAAAACTGAAGGTCTAGACTACGAAGAAGCATACCAGTCCTAGACCAAGCAACAACTCATATCAGTGGGTCATACTAGTTGAGTCCAAGATGCCAAGAACCTGATACGAGACCCCGACTATGACTCGTAGGTCACTTTACGAGTTGTACCTACGAGGCATACCAGTTACCAACTGTCTTTTATATGTAATTATTAGGGTTATTTTGTAAACAATATAAATAGTTTAAGTTAGGGATTTATTAGAGGAGATTCGAAACAGAGAAAAAATACCATCTTTGAATATTCTCTCAAGGAAACTCTTAGGTTTTAGCTTAGTTTGTCTTTTTCTCTTGGAAAACCCTATTTTGGGGATTGCAAATCTTGCTTTGTGCTTGTTATCAATCTATCAAGCTTATGGTTTGCAACTTTTGGTGTTTCAAATCTTCATTGCTTTGGGTAAAATTTTTAATCATGTCATTCATTTGTACTTTTGTTTGTTTTGCCTTAGCCATCAATAGTTAAGCACCCACAACTTGGGGTTGTAGGAACCATAGGTACTTGACTTGAGATAACCTAGGTTTATTGCATTTCTATGATTGGAGTTTTGCATGTATTGTTTATTTCCCTTCATTATGAATGTTGTTTAGTAGTGGCCGACACCAAACCCCACCTACTATCACAATTTCGACCAAGGTTGTGATGAATAGGAAAAGGGAAGTAGATGACATAATTCGACTGATGTATTTTCTAATCTAATCAACCAAACCTAACCAAGGGGAGGTTGACTAGGAATATAGGTAATGGTTAGTTGGCATGCCATGGTAGCCGACCAAGCGCCATGGTGAAATTCAGCCTTCACCTTTACAAGAGGGCTGGAAGAACCTAAGTTACCGTCCTACATGCGAATCTCCAATTGTAGTTATGTTACCTATGGTGATTGAGTCAAAGAACCATGGGGAACAAAATTCCCAAGTTGTCCCTAAAATTAAGTTTTTTTCCACATTGTAGCATAGTGTTTATTTTATTTTGTTCTTGAATCACAACCCTCCCCCATTTAGAGATTTTAGTTATTGATACTCGAAATAATTGATAGTGAATTCTTGTAGTCAACCCTGTATTCCCTGTGGATTTAACCTTAACCTTTGATTAGGTTTATTACTGGCAGCGACTGCTTTCATATTGGAGCGTGAATATCATCACCAAGAGGGATCACTTTGATGGTAAATTCCAAAGTCGAAAGGGTGGCTGGTTCCATCGAGTCCAAGGGTCTTCTCATGCATTTCACAAGAGGGTTGCCAATGATTTTCCAAGGGCCCAAGGTGTTAAAGTATAATTCCTAATGGTAGATATCCATAATGTGGTAAGGGTCATGGTGGCTCGTGCTTGAGGGATATTAACATTTGTTATGGTTGTCGAGAAGTGGGCATAAGGTGTTCGATTACCCTCGAAATCATAACAACGATAAGGAGGTTCGTCTACAAGGTGCTAATGCGGTCACTTTGGAGAGAGGGTAGTTCACGTACAGTTGCGACCCAGATTGCTGAGGAGGAGACGATGACCAAGGACCCTGCTAACCAGCCAGAGATCGATGCTTGATGCACCATGATGGTTGACTTCTTTCGACCCCAATTCTTATTTTGTCATTATGGATACTTGGTTCTATTGTTAAACAATATTTTAATTATATTGGTTTTGGATTGGTTTAAACATTATTTTATGTTGGATGTTACTTTTACATATATTGTGGATATTACTTTTTGGTTTTTAATATATGTATATATATCTCTATATTATCATGTTTGGTTTTATTTCTTATCTTTACTTTAAGGACAAAGTATTCAGTTTTGGTGGGGTTTGGGAAGTTATGGATTAAGGTAAAGTTTGAGTAACCTCAACATCCCCTATTTTTGATCCGAAGGTTTTCTTGCCATTATTCTTTTTCATTGTGGATGTTTAATTTTCTGTTGAATCGACATGTTTAGGCAGTGTAGATAATGTGCAAATTCTTAGTAGTATTATCTGTTGGCATATACATAGTCTTCAAATGCTTTTTAAATAATTTAAAAAATTAGGTACCCTCAAAATTTTTGAGATTGTGATTATTAATGCACTTGTACATTTTGATGATTTGGTGATGTCTATTCTGATAATTTAAAGGTAAGTTAAGGCTTAAAGTATGACCTGTGAGTCTATACTTGATTGTGGGTGCAAAGCCATGTATGTTGTGAGCTTATTTTGCTGCATTTATGCATCTTGTATGGACTCTGAACTTGTCTTGTTACTCTAAAAATTGGTTTGATAATGTAGTTGATTTGGAAAGGATCTTAGGCCTTTGTTCTTTTAGTGAACTCACTTTTAGCCTAAGTGACCTACCAAATGAGTGAGTGAATCCCTTGTCCCAAATTTTTGAGCATCTCATGTACTCATTCTTTCTTGACACCTTTCTAGCTTTACCTTGTTTTATGAAATACCTTGATTAAGGCCTTGGTCTTTCCTTGATCATGTGAACCTTAATTAAGGCTAAAAGCTTAAGTTGAGGGTGACAAAAAATTGTGGCTCTAGCTTGAGAAATGGATATTGTGTACTTCACCTCAGGCTAAAAGCCTAAGTTGATGGTGGCCCTTATTGTGGTAAAATAATAACAATGAGGTGGTTTATTGGGAAATAAAGAAAGAAATAAAAAATCATGAGCTGAGTGAAGAAAAACAAAAGAAAAGTGTCTTGAGTTGAGAAAAAGTAGCAAGAATTGAGTTTAGAAATAAGGCACAGCTGAAAATAGAAAGAAAGAACTCGAGAAATGTTTGAGATAGGAGAATAAGGGTGGATTTAATGAAAAGGGTTGGGTTATGAAAACAAAAAGTGTTGGTAAACATGGTTCAAGGATAGTTCTTAGTCATTACTTGCCCAAAATGTCACACCAAAGCCCCTTGAACCTATGTTACAAACCCCATAAGTCCTAAAGTGATCCAAATCCACTCTGTCATCAGGCTGAAAGATGAGTATAGAGGAAAGCCTATGGTGTTAGTCATTTTGAATGAATTTATTTGAGAGAGTGAGAATGTTTCCTTAGTCCCCAAGTTCTAAATGCTTCTTGTGTGATTATGAAGGACTTTTTTTCTGTGAGGGCATTTGCACTCCTTGATTAGCATATGACTGCATCAGTGATTGTGGATGGTTAATGCTCCTTAGTTTATCATAGTTTGGGTTGCCAAATTCATCATCACGTTTTTGTTGTGCTTAGTAGCTTTACAATCTGATTTTGAAAATAATAGTTGGGTCCTATGTATTTTTCATTGTCTGCGTAGATTGAGTCATCGCTTGAGGATAAGCAACAATTCTAAGTTGAGGGTGTTGATGTGCTCCCAAAATGAAACACATTTGATGCCTAATATCAGGGATTTTAAGAGTTCTTAATGCGACCTTTTGTGGTTTTTATGTGTTTTTGTGTTATTCTTGCAGAGAAGTTAGGTTGGCATGATTTTGGAGAAAATTGTAGATTTTGCTGAAGCATAGGACATATGAGCTAACCTATGAGTCGTACCCCAAGATACAAGTCATAGGTTATGGTCGTAGCAAGAAGCACAGACCAAAAACTCAGAAATCTGCTAAGTGAAGGTCACCCCTATGAGGCCATCCTACGAGTCCTAATTTTCACTACGACTCATATAGATGGATTCACAACAGTAATTAGAAAGCCATAATGTTAGACAAAAAACTTAAAGCTTAGACTACAAGAGAAGCATATCAGTCATAGCCCAAGCAATGACTTATACTGGTGGGTCATACCAATTCAGTCCAAGATGGCAAGAACCTAATACGAGTCCCCGACTATGACTCATTGGTCACCCTATGAGTCATACCTACGAGGTATACCAGCTGCCAGCTATCTTTTTGTGTAATTTTTAGGGTTATTTTGTAAACACTATAAATACTTTAAGTTAGGGTTTTATTAATAGAGATTCAAAACAGAGAAGAAATACCATATTTGAATATTCTCTCAAGGAAGCTCTTAGATTTTTATCTTAGTTTATCTTTTTATCTTGGAAAAACCTATTTTGGGGATTGTAAATCTTGCTTTGTGCTTATTATCAATCTATCAAGCTTATGGTTTGCAACTTATGGTGTCTTCAAATCCTCATTGCTTTGGGTAAAATTATCAATCATGTTATTCATTTGCATTTTTGTTTGTTTTGCCTTAGCCATGAGTAGATAAGCACCCACAAGTTGGGGTTCTGAGAACCATGGTTAGTTGACTTGAGATAACCTAGGTTTATTGCATTTCTATGATTGGGTTTTTGTATATTATTTATTTCCCTTAATTATGAATGTTGTTTGGTGGTCGCCAACACCAAAGCCCGCCTACTATCACGATTCCGACCAAGGTAGTGACGAATAGGAAAAGGAAAGTAGATGTAAAAATTCAATTGATGTGTTCTCATCTAATCAACCAAACCTGACCAAAGGGAGGTTATGAATAGGAAAAGGAAAATAGATGACAGGATTCGATTGATGTGTTCTCATCTAATCAACCAAACCTGACCAAAGGGAGGTTGACTGGGATAATAGGTAACATTAGTTGTCACGCCATGGTATCCGACCAAGTGCCATGGTGAAATTTGACCTTCATCTTCACAAGAGGGCTAGAAGAAACTAAGTTACCTCCTGCATGTGAATCTCAAATTATAGTTATGTTACCTAGTGTAATCAAGTCAAAGAACCATGGGGAACACAATTCCCAAGTTGTCCTTAAAATTTAGTGTTTTTCCATATCGTAGCATAGTGTTTATTTTATTTTTTTCTTGAATCACAAACCCCCCCTATTTATAGATCTTAGCTATTGATACTCGAAATGATTGATAGTGAATTCTTATAGTCAACCCTGTATTCCCTGTAGATTTGACCCTAACCTTCAGTTAGATTAATTGCTGACAGTGATCGCTTTCTTACTGGAGCGTGAACATCATCACCAAGAGGGACCGTTTTTATGGTAAATTCCAAAGTCAAAAGGGTGGCTCATTTCGTCAAGGCCAAGGGTCTTCTCACGCATTTCATAATAGGGTTGCCAATGATTTTCCAAGGGCCCAAGATGTTAGGGATGTACTTCCTAATGGTGGGTGTCCGAAATGTGGTAAGGGTTATAGTGGCTCATGCTTAAGGGATATTAATTCTTGTTATGGTTTTGGGGAAGTTGGGCATAAGGTGTTGTATTACCCTTAAAATCACAACAAGGGTAAGGAGGTTCGTCCACAAGGTACTAATGCAGTCCCTTTGGAAAGAGGTGGTCAACAAGGTGGTGCCCCATGGCATAATCAATTTTATTCTTTGTATGGGAGGCAAGGGGTTGATGGCTGCCTGATGTCATCATCGGTATATTGAAAATCTTTGATTTTGATGTGTATGCATTGATTGATCCGGGTGCTACTCTTTCTTTTGTTACCCCTTTTGTTGCCAAAAAGGTTCCATGTTGAGCCCGAATTGTTGTGTGAGTCACATGAGGTACCTTCTCCGATTGGTGCATCTATTATTGCTAGAATGTTCTATAGAAATTGTCCCATTTGCATCTTGCAAAAAATATTGCCTTTTGATCTTGTTGAGTTGGATATGGTTGATTTTTGTGTCATTCTTGGGATGGATTGGCTGTATACATATTATGCCTCTATTGATTGTAGAACCTATAGGGTCAAGTTCCAATTCCCAAATGAACCCATCCTTGAGAGTCATAATGTGGTGATCAAGGGTAGGTTCATCTTTTGTATTAAAGTCCGTAAGTTGATCTCTAAGGGGTGTCTTTATTATTTTGTGAGGCTTAGGGATGTGGAGTCCAAAGTCCTTCCCATAGAGTCGGTTCTGGTTGTAAATGATTTTCTTTATTTCTTTCCAAATGACTTTCTCGGTGTTCCTCCCGAAAGAAAAATAGATTTTGGTATAGACCTCATCCTCGATACTCAACCCATCTCTATTCCCTCTTACCATATGGCACTGCCGGAGTTAAAGGAGTTGAAGGAGAAATTGAGGGACTTATTGGAGAAGGATTTTATTAGGCCTAGCCAATCACCTTAGGGTGCATTGGTGTTGTTTATGAAAAAAAAAGATGGCTCTCTTATAATGTGTATTGACTACCAACAACTTAATAGGGTCACCATCAAGAATAGGTATCCTCTTTCAAGAATTGATGATTTGTTTTACCAATTGCAGGGGGCTACCCACTTCTCTAAGATTGATCTTCGGTCCAAGTATCACCAAGTGAACGTGAGGGAGTGTGATATTCCCAAGATGGCCTTTCGGACTAGGTATAGGCATTATCAGTTTGTTGTGATGTCTTTTGGGTTGCCCAGTGCACCAGCTATCTTCATGGATCTTATGAATAGGGTCTTCAAACCCTACCTTGATTCGTTTGTGATGGTTTTCATTGATAATATTTTGATCTGTTCTCATAGTGAGGAGGAGCATAGGGGTTATTTGAGGGTGGTGCTACAATGATTGAGGGAACAGAAGTTGTATGCTAAGTATGAAAAATGTGATTTTTTGTTGAAAGAGGTTGCCTTCTTAGGTCATGTGGTGTTAGGGGATGGTATTAAGGTGGATCTTAAAAAGACAGATGTGATTTGAAATTGGCCTAAACTATTGACCCCGTCGGACATTAGAAGTTTCTTGGGCTCAGAGAGTTACTACCAGGGGATAATAATTTGACTCAAAAGAAGGCTAAGTTTGTGTGAACCAATGAGTGCGAAAAGAAGCTTCCAAACATTGAAAGATAAGCTTGTGTCCTCTCCTATGTTATCACTACCGAAAGTGGTAGAGGGGTTTGTTGTGTATTGTGATGCTTCTAGAGTTTGTTTGGGTTGTGGTCTAATGCAAAATGGTAAGGTCATAGCCTATGTTTCTAGCAACTCAATGTGCATGAAAAGAATTATCCTACTCATGATCTTGAATTGGCCGCCATGGTATTTGCTTTGAAAATTTTTCATCATTATTTGTATGGAGTGAATGTTGATGTGCTTACCAATCATAAGAGTCCCCAATATGTGTTCACTCAAAAAGATCTCGACTTGAGGCAAAGAAGGTGGTTAGAACTTCTTAAGGATTATGATATGATTGTGTATTATCATCCCAAAAAGGCTAATGTTCTGGCGGATGCTTTGAGTAGGGTGTCTATGGGTAGCCTAGCTTATGTTGATCATGGTGGCAAAGAGGTGGCTAGGGAGGTCCATCGGTTGGCTAGTTTGAGGGTTATGTTGGAAGAGGTAGATAATGGTGGCATTGTGGTTGTTGATGGGCTAAAGTCTTCCTTGGTTAATTAGGTAAAGGAAAAAGCAAGATCTTGATCCCTCCTTGTTAGAATTGAAGGCCTTGGTGAAAGTGGGCAAGGTGGAGGTTTTCGCCCAAGGGGGAGATGGTGCCCTTAAGTACCAAGGTAGATTGTGTATACCTTGTGTTGATAGCTTGATAGAAAAGATTCTTGATGAGGCTCATAACTCTTCCTATTCTATCCACCATGGTTCTAACAAAATGTATAGGGATTTGAGAGAGGTGTATTAATAGGGAGGCATGAAGCGGGATATTGCCAAATTTATTTCTGGTTGCCATAGTTGTCAACAGGTCAAAGCCGAACATCAAAGGTCGGGTGGCCTAACCCATGACATAGAGATTCCTACTAGGAAGTGGGATGATATTAATATGAATATTGTGGTTGGGTTGCCCAAGACTAGAAAGGGTTTTGATTCCATATGGGTTGTGGTTGATAGGATGACAAAATCAGCTCACTTTATACCGGTTAAGACTATATATAATGCTAAAGATTATGCTAGATTGTACATTCATGACTTAGTGAGGTTTCATGGGGTTCCTTTATCCATCATATCGGATCATGTTACACAATTCACTTCATATTTTTAGAGGTCCTTCCAAAGAGGTCTTTGTACAAGAGTTAAACTTAGTACAACCTTTCACCCTTAAATGGATGGCAACGCCGAAAGAACTATCCAAACACTTGAGGATATGCTCAGGGCTTGTGTATTAGAGCTTAAGGGTAGTAGGATGATCATCTTGCATTGATTGAGTTTGCCTATAATAATAGCTATCATTCTAGCATCGGTATGGCTCCTTTTGAGGCTCTCTATAGTAGACATTGTAGATCACCAGTTGGGTGGTTTGAGGTTCAAGAGGTGGCTTTATTAGGACCAAATCAAGTTATGGAGGCTCTTGAGAAGGTTATGATGATTAGAGAAAAGTTGAAGATATCCCAAAGTCGACAAAAGTCTTATGCCGATGTGAGAAGGAGGGAGCTTGAGTTTAAAGTTCGTGATTGGTTTATTTGAAGGTGTCATCCATGAAGGGTGTGGTTCATTTTGGTAAGAAGGGAAAGTTGAGTCTAAGATATGTAGGTCCTTAAAGAGTACTGAGGAGGATTGTCAAGGTAGCTTATGAGTTGGAATTGCCTAGTGAAATGGAATTGATTCATCCGGTCTTCCATGTGTCTATGTTGAGGAAGTGTGTAGGTGTCCCTAATGCTGTTGTGCCTCTTGATGTTGTGGGTATTGTTGAATACAACTTGACATATGAAGAGGTTCCAGTAGAGATCTTGGATAGACAAGTGAAGAGGTTGAGGAACAAGCATGTTGCTTCCATTAAGGTCCTTTGGAGGAATCAATAAGTAGAAAGTGCTACATAGGAGGCCGAAGCGGACATGCAAAAATGATATCCTTATCTCTTCCATCCTAATCAAGCCTAAGGTACTAATTCTAAGTCTTCTATGTGATCTCATGTCTCATGATCCTGCCTCTAGGTCATTTGCAGGCATTCATGTTTACATTGACAAAGTTCATGGTGATTTTATACTTGTGCAGAGATTTTGAAAATAATGTTTTAAGTGTGTTGTTGCATTCTTGTTGGGGCTGATTTCTCTATGATTACTCTTCTCATATACATTTCTTTGACATTTGGGGACGAATGTTCCCCAGGGGGAGATATTGAAATGACCCCAACATGTGCCTGAAAGTATGCCTCGAAAGTGCCAAAATCGTAATTTCCATATATCTCAAAATCCATGCATGATATTGAAAATATGACTTCATATTCTTATTTAGCGGGTCAAATTGAGTGGGAAATAGGTCTAACCCCGATTTAAGAGCAACCTTAGCAAAATTTATAAGTCGCAAAAATGCAATTTCCAGTGTGTATCCGCACCCCTGGCGCGACAAGCCAAGGGAGTGCTATTGTGTATTTGAGCACTATATTTCTATTTCAGTCTAAGACTTTTGGGTCTTGGGCCTAAGTATTTCGATGCGTGAAAATATCTATACTTAGTCTTATTTCACCCTCATATCATTCAAGTTATTCCCCAATACTCATTCAAACACTTAGACAAATATTTCACCCTAAATTCAAGTCCTCAAACTCATCCGGATCTTAAGGATTTCACTCAAGCTTCAAGTCTCCATTTCAAATCTTCTTCAAGAAATTCTCCAAAGCTAAGGTATGTTTGTTTTTTTCATGGGTTCCTTTCACCCATGATGTCCAAGCTTTCTTTTACCTAAAATTGCATAGTTTAAAGTTGATTTACTCATGGGTATTATTTATTATGAATTTCACTGAATACTATGTTGGGGTTCATAAAATTGTGATTGTTTTAGCATGTTTTGAGCTATGAATCTAAGGTCTATTGTGAGATTTGATGTAGGATTTTGATGTATATTGCTTGAGGGTGTTATCAAGTATCTATTGATTGTTTACATTTAATTTTCTAGCATGATTCCACTCTTGAAATGCATGATTTTACTCTAGTATTATACACCCGCCAAATGTGTGATAAAATATCTAGTTAAGATTTCTTGCGAAATTGAAGGTCGAATGCGTGTTTTATGAGTTGAATGACTTTATGATGATGAAAGGAATGTATGTATATGATATTATCTTTATAGTGTTGGGAATTGACCAGGCCTTACTCGAGAGGGTGTAAGCTCGAGTAACCTTATTGAGGGGTTTGTACGTCGATCATCTTTCTCAGGAGGTGGTAGGCCCATCCAACCATGTTGAGGGTTTGTACCTTGATAACCATGTTGGCGGATTTGTACCTCATCAACCATGTCGGGGGGTTTGTACCTCATTAACCATATTGAGGGTTTGTACCTCATCAACTAATTGAGGGGTTTGTACCTCATTCACCTCTCTAGGGGGCTGATAGGCCTTGGATATTCACTAATAATTGTCACTCCTTATACATATATTATGTTCTATATAAGCATGCACCAAGGGTGGTAGGGTGCAACAATCCACCAATATGATAGTGTTCTCTTCTTCCACATATATTATGTTCTATATAAGCATGATTTACTACAAGCATCTTCCATGCATGCCATATTGTTATATGTTACTCATTGTCTATGCTTATGCATTTTGATTATACTACTTATCTCTTGTTGCATTACCTCCTACATAATTAGTACATACAAACTACTAACCCATACTCTATGCCTACATTATGTCATCGTGTTGGAACCGGGGCCCCACTTGAGCATCCTTCTCTACGTGGCTAGTACGATTTCTCCCAAGCATGTTGGTGAGTCCTCCATTCCAGTGATGATGTTTATGATCTCATAATATGTTCTAAGACTATCTTTCTTTTATGTGTATATTAACTATGAGGGTGAGCCCGGTTGCTTGTGTCATCCCCCTGCTCTTATCTATATAGTAGAGGTATTGTTGGACATGTTATGTGTTGAGCCTTGACTCTCTTGTTTGGTACTTATGTTATGAAAGTATTCCTTTAGTCCTTTTCCCTTATTTCTACTCTTATTATGTTGTTTAATTACTTTCACGATCAATGATGTGTAAGGATATTTTAAGAAGCTTGCTCCGACAAAAATCAAGTTAATACAGTATCTATCGTGACTATGTCCGGCTAAATTCATGTCATATCTATGTCAAGTAACTAAGTAAAGACAAGTTATACACTATAAAGGGTGAATGGCACAGTTAAATATGAAGTTTATTTAGTAGGTTGACTTGGTTATAAGAAGGTGGTAAGTTAGGACCGACCCTTGCTTATGTAAATGCTATCCATACAGTCAATAGCTAAATAAATTTCTTATTTGCTTGTTAATCTTATCAAGATTGACTGATAAAAGTCCGACTAGTCCCTCTGATTATTGCGCGGATTACTATCAGCCATGTGGAGATCTTGTCCATCTAGTATTAGAGCCATGAAACCTTTATGGTATATAAGATATATATCTTAAAGTATTTGACATAGATATGAGTTCATTTTTATGAATATTGTCGAATCTAATATGAAAGCCACTAAACTGGAGGAGGTAGATATACCCCAAGACTTAGAATTATTAAATAATTGGACTATTCCAAATATAAAAATTAAAGATATTTATAATTATGGTTGATTGATAAATTGTCAACCAAACAGCTAATAAAAACTACTGAACAATCGTTAGCTCTCAATTCAAATGAGTAGACTATACGTTTATTAAATAAATATGATATTAATATTTATAACTACCGAACAGTCGTTAGCTCTTAATTCTAATGAGCAAACTATACGTTTATTAAATAAACACAATATTAATATTTATAAACATAAATATAATTTTATGCATATAGGCATGGTTCAGATTGCATTCAAACCATTAACTCTAAAGGGGTTACCAGAAACATTTCTAGTAGCTCTAAGTGATGCAAGAAATTTAAATTTTAGACAATTATTGATGGGTTCTATTGAATCTACGGTGGCCTATAGACCCGTATATTTCAATGCTAAATCCAATTTATAGTTATCTTTATCTAACAAGAATATTCTAGATGCATTAACTTTGAATATAAAGACGCATGGATATAATTACGTACCAGGTTCTGAACTTATATGTCTATCTTGAAGAATATTCTAGATGTATTAATTTTGAATATAAAAACGCATGGATATAACTACGCACCAGATCCTAAACTTATATGTCTATCTTGTAGAATCTATTTTAAATTATTATCAACTTTAAATCCGAAGGCAAAAATTGATTATATGCCTACTAATGAAACTATCATATTCAAAATTAATTTTATGAAATTCAAAATCACAACCAGAAGATCAATTAGGTAGGAAGAAATAAATTTTCCAACCACTTGGACTCTCAAATCAGTAATTGATAATAATCACGTCATAGATAATTTGACTAATAGTGAATATTCTCACATTACTTGAAACCTTGATGGAAAAGTTTGTATTCAATATATTGATAATAGACCACCTACTTATAGTATGAATTCTTTTTCAGAATATAGATCTTTACCCGCCATTTAGCATATTTTGCCCCTAGTACCTGAAGTTGATACACCTCAATACGGTCCAGCTAGGAATAAGACTTATCAATTCATACACAAAGTGATAGAATGGTTGATAGAATAAAGATTGATCCAAAAACTAATATTGTTTAGGCGACAGATAAGCTATCTGATTTAGATTCGACCGCATCAGAAATGAATTTTGACCCTAATGAGGGAGACAAAAATCAACTCTAGGATGATAGAAACAACTATAGATTTTAGTCCAGGTTCACTGGCTAGAAAATATATTCAAAATGAATTTAATCAGCCTAAATGGAAGAAATTCCGAAAATGATTTTTTAACGCTTATAGTGAAGAAAATTTAGATATTTTATCACAAGAATTTTATAATGATTGTGAAAAAAGTAATGACTTTTTATTTTTTGTTCCTTGGTTTATAACCAAATACTTGCCTTTATATGTTAAAATTCTAGAACAAAGAACTTTCAAGGATTCTCAGGGTAATATCATATATTCGGTATTCCCACCATAAAATCCTTTTGTTTTACCTAATAATTCCAATCTCACATTCTCATCCTTTCAAAAATTTGTTAATAACGATGTTGCTAAAATTAGCATAGCTGAAATAAATAATTTATATTCCCAAAATAATTACTTGAGTTTATATCTTAAAGTAATAGGAGAACACATCAGTTCCCTAGAATCTAAACTAGCTGTACTAATCCAAAAATATAAGCTCTAGACATGCAAAGCCCCGAAGCAACTTGGAGCTTGGTAACCATATTTGGATATCCTGTACTCCTACTGGGGAGATCTACTAGCACCTGTACCTACGGCATGAAATAGAGGTCCCTCATAAGGGACATCAGTACAGGATAATGTACTGAATATGTAAGGCAGAAAATACTATATATGAAATAACAACTCAAATGAAACCATGCACTGATGTATGATAAGAGACCACCTTTAGTTATATTATGGGATCATATGCTTTATGTTCTTTATATCACTTTGCCTTTACTATGAAATCTATGCATAATATATACTATAAAAGACCAACTGATCAGTGGTAAACTGTATCGAGATCGACCCTGGCGCTTCCTTAGCCCCTCGGCCTGCCCCCCGTGATAGGATCGACCTTGGCTAGGTGATTCTTCCACCCCTCGATCTGTCCCCTATCTATAGGCAATATACATTACCTTTCAATTATCTTTGACATGGTTCTTATCGTGGTCACAATATTAGAGCTGTAGAACTATGTAGGCAGCATATGGTATGTAGATAACCATACAAGACAATATGACAATGAAAAGAGTACGTTACAGCAATAATGAAATGCATATGAGATGAAACAACTTATGAACTTTATTTGGCAATAAGAACTCATGTACTTGGTATCCACGTATGTATGTAAATATGAAGGTGACTATGTATGAAAGCATATGAACTTGTGAAAGAGTGGAGACATAGTTAATAGTCATGTCAGAGTTGGTAAGTGCCTTAATGTGCCAAGAAGGATTCTAGATTTCATGCCAAGTAATACGAAATCAAGTAGCCTTACATACCTCGATGTATGACCTCAATATTACCTTGAGATAACCTTCCCTTCCTCCAATTATTTAGCTACAACATAGTAAGTAATAAAACTAGCATTAGCAGCCAATAAACGCATCTGGCAGCCCAATCTTATACATAAACAACACACTAGCAGCAAGCATGTGGTTGTAACTTGAGCGTATTCTTTCAATGTTTTTGCCTCTAATCGTATTTTCTAATACACATTCTCTTATACAAATCATGTACAACCTATTGTAGTACTATAACAACCTTATAATAGCACCCAAAATAGAACACATAACAATTTTACACAACATACAAATGGGTGGCATAACGTTACATCCCTTCGCTATATTTTCACATCGACAATTCCAACTCTATCCAAACTTTAACCAAACTGTCCTCAACTCATTTATACATAATAAAAGCCTTAGAACAGTCTCAGAATAGTAACAAAATAGTCATGAAGGACTTGAGGCAATAGCCTACCATCCATCAGCCCACAAGTTCCAATCAAGAACACAATTGCAATATCACATAAGAGCTTACTTTTGCGGACTGTAAAAGTATTAAAACAGCCTTCTTATATTACTATTAAACCAACCTTTGTTAAGGACATAAGTCTTCTCACATAAGAGCTTACTTTTGCGGACTGTAAAAGCAGTAAAACAGCCTGCTTATATTACTATTAAACCAACCTTTGTTAAGGACATAAGTCTTAATTCATAATATAGCCAACCAAGAAGAGAAAACCCTTTGTAATTAACAAGTAAATGCACAACAATGTTTCCAACATATGTTGTCCAACAATTTCAGCACTAACATAATCAACATAGCCTCTTGTTTATCATGGAATAAGTATAACAAATACATGGATATTTCTACTTACCTTAGAGTTTCAAGGTTTAGGTCTCCTTCAAGGACCCTAGAGGGTTGTTTTGGCTGCCTTTTGAAGTGAAGAAAGGAGAGAAAATAGCTTCTTAAGAAAGCTGAAAAGTATTCCAACATTTGTGAAATATTTTGCCGTTTTGAGCCCTTTTTAAAAGGGTCACTTGGCCAAATTACTCCTAGCGTTTTGACCACATATTAGCATGTATTACTAGGCTAGTGATGCAGCAGCTTACCCATTATACTTGGGCCTAAATGGGTCACCATGTTGATGGGCCTTGGCTTCCCATTTTCAAAATTAATCTTCACTTACTTTGGGCCCAATTAGTCAAATAAATTGTGGTGTAGTTGGGACCATTTATTCTTCATATTGGGCTGTGAGTATAGCCCATTTATAGTTCTAAAATATGGGCCAAAGATGCACCCTTAACACGAACTTTATTCATAATCAATATTGGACAAATTCGACTTCGAGCCTTGTCTCTGTTTAACTAGCAAGCTTAAGCTAAGCAAGTAGCTGACTCACCTGCTAGCTTCCTAAGTCCTACAAGCACCTTAATTCTCTCACTTTATTTAAGGTTGTAATCTCCTCAATTTGACACAAAACATGTCTACACTTGACCCTCTCAAGTGTTAGATACACATATCACCCTTTAACGTGAAATTCAAGCACCTTTAAAAATTAGCAATAATTTGAAAGTCCATATCATGTTTCATGTGCATAGTACTCATATACGTAATGTGTGGGGTGTTACAAAACCTTTTTGAAATGATCTCTGAAATTAGGTAGTGAATTGATATCGTCTATCTAAGATGATTGATAATGGAACTCCAT
Source organism: Solanum virginianum (assembly GCA_000787875.1). NCBI lineage: Eukaryota > Viridiplantae > Streptophyta > Magnoliopsida > Solanales > Solanaceae > Solanum > Solanum virginianum. Next base: position 4,788 of record DF363760.1, on the reverse strand, counting down.
GTAACCTAACAATCTTGCGGATATACAATCGGGCATAATCCTCAGCAGTGTCAGTCATCTTTACTTCTAAGAAGTGAGAAGATTTGGTCATTTTGTCAACTATCACCCAAATCGAATCATGTTGTCTGTGAGACCTCTATAAACTTATGATGAAGTCAAATTTGATTATCTCCTACGTTCACTCTGGAATCTCAAAGTTCTACTATGTATGAAAGCATATGAA
>DF363761.1:0-27255 GCA_000787875.1 Solanum virginianum | reverse complement strand
GGTATCAAAAAATTTATTATTATTATTATTATCATCATCATTATACGTTATTTATTGAAAAGTGATAAATATTAAATATTTATATGATTAAATTTTTACATGATGATTTGAATATAATTAGAAAATTAATATAAATAAATTAAAAATCATTCCACAAATTGAAAAATGAAAGAATAAAATATAAAACAATAATGTTTGTTTTTTTGAACGAAAAATATTTTATTCATATTAAGTAGTTAATACATAGCTTTCCACCTCCCTAGTACACATAATATTGCAGTTGCTACTGCTACCCACTTTCATATTGCTATTCATGATATTACAGATAGTAAGATTAGCCATAGAAACTAGATTAGTAGCACTAGTAAGGGGGACTGTTTTTTTCATATAATGTCCGTCTTGATCACTGAGGTGGGTACAATAAAAGGACTACATTATCCATGTCTTCCAGAAGTGCTGCCTGAGATGCGAGGAGGTTGGCTACTTTGTTGTCTTCATAGAAGTTGTGGTGGATCTGCGAATTCCCCATTTTCTTTAACAATGATCTGCATTCGACTATTAGAAAGTTAAACGAGTGGATAATATTTTCATGTATAAGACGGATTACCTTAGTAGATTCAGTTTTAATTTTCAGATGGTACAAATGTTACTCCATAGCAATATTGAGACCATGAAAGAGAGCCATGAGTTCCATAGAGTATGGTTGACGGCCAAACATTTTTTTATGAAATTCCAACTTCTATCGTCCTGTAGAGTCTCTAAAGACACCGCGTATGCCTCCTGTCTTTGTGGTACTATTGTAGGAACCATTATTGTTAAGTTTGAGAGCTTCAGAGGATGGAGGGTACCTTTGATGAGAACAAAGAGACTAGGGGCAGAAACATGGACTATAGAGTTAGAGGAGAAGGTAAACTCAATGACTTTATGTTTGAGGTGGTTGTAATTCATGGGAGAGTTTGTCATTGAAATTGTTAGTGTTGCGGTTTAACCAGATGTGCCAGATGGCAAAAGGAAAAAAAAAATCTCCCATTTGATGAGATGATTAGGTATGACATGATTATTGTTTTTGATAGCTAAAAGATAGTCGAGGTTGACGGTAATTTCTTCTGCAAAATTAACTTGATAGTGATCCCAAAAACTAGTTGCTATGGGGCATTGAATAAGCATGTGGGTCAGGCACTCTAGTTCAACTTTACAAACTTGGCATAAGCTATTGGAAATGATATGCATAGTATGGAGAAAAATATTGGTGGGAATCCTATGGTGAGAGCACTGTCATAGCAAAAACTTAATTTTATTAAGAGTTTTAAGTTTCTAGATCCAATGATAGCCATAACCAATAGAGGTAGGTTGCAATATTTTCCTAATGAAACTCTAGTGAAGAGGCCATTCGGGTTAGGAGACCAAATGAAAAAATCCTGGCCCATATCCTTATGGATGGTGATAGAGGTGATATGGTCCATAATATTGCCAGGCAGCAAAAAAATGAGATTTCTTAAGTTCCATAGACCGTTATCGATAACTTTGCAACCCTCTTATGAGGATCATCTCTAAGGAGAGGGCCATCAATGAGGGTTCTAAGGTTCGTATTAGGGGATATCCAGTTATGGTTCCACAAACTAACATTGTTCCCATTTGTAATGACCCAACTAATACCCTTGCTGTAAGTATCCCAACCCTTAAGGATGTTTTTCCAAATAAAGGCGCCCTTGTTTGAAAGGGTGTTCCTCTTATAGTATTTGCTAATCAGACACTTGGCCCAAAGCTGATTTGAATCTTAGAAAAGTCTCCAAGCTAGGCTACCAAGCATGGTTTTATTTTTGTGGTTAGCTTTGATAAGATTAACAACTCCATCTTTATTGGGTTTGATAATCATCTCCCAATTGAGATAGTGAATTTTCCTCCTGAGAATGGTGCTACCCCAAATAAAGTCTCACTAGATCTTATCAATTTTGCTTAGGGTCGACGTAGGCTAGTTGAAGTAGGTCATGTAATAAGTAAGAATAGAGTTAAGAGTTGATTTAGCCAAAGTAGTGCGACTAGCCAGGGTAAGAAAGTTGGTTTTCCAACTTGCTAATTTCCTGTTCGTACTATCTAAAATAAAATTAAAATCCTTGGGAGTCAAATTTTTATGAAAAATAGGATAGCCTAGATATCGTCCAAACTTAGAAGAGAGGTTGATATTGAAGGAGTCTTTAATAAGTTTGGGAAAATTAGAGGAGCAATTTTTGGATACAATGAGCTTGGACTTGGTCCTATTAATAGTCTTTCCAGAAAGATTACAAAAGAGTTCCATATAGTGATGTATACTAGAAATGGTGTGACTGGAAGTTGTACCTATATGGGTGAGGTCGTCTGTAAAAGAGAGGTGAGAGATTTGGGGACCCCTAGGATTAAGCATGATGGGATCTAGTTGAGAATGTCCACCTGGTGATTAATATTGTTGGAGAGCACTTCCATGCAAAGAATGAATATATAAGGGGACATAAGATCTCCCTGCCGGATTCCTCTAGTTGGTTGAAAAAGTTGGTCCTAGTACCATTTATGAGAATAGCAATAGAACTGTTAGTGATACAATTGAGAATAAGAGAGGTGATTTTGGGAGGGAACTTGAAATATATTAGTGTTCTATGGATAAAGGACTATTCAAGCTTATCAAAAGCTTTTGGAGGTCTAATTTAAACATAAAACTACCTTTCGCCCCTTTGGAGTTACGAACTTTTTTAATAATTTCTTGGATAATGATGGCATTATCTAAGGGTTCCTACCAGTAATGAAACTGGCTTAGAAGGGGCTGATGAGATTAGGAAGGAATGGTTTTATACGATTTACAATGATCTTGGTGATGATTTTATAAATAGTGTTATAAAGACCAATAAGTTGAAAGTTTTTCAGATTATTGGCGTTGGCAAACTTTGGGATGAGACGAAGGTGAGTCTGGTTGATTTCGTCAGGAATGTGCCCACTATCAAAAACTTCATGACAAAACTTTTTAACTGAAGAACTTAGGAGGTCTCGATAATTTTGGTAAAAGAAGGGATGAAGACCATCAGGGCCTAGCACCTTGAAAGGATGAAAAGAGTTAAGAGCAAGATTAATTTCAGTGTCTTGGAGGGGTTTGTCCAATACAAAAAGGTCAATTTTATGAAAAGATAGGCGATTATGGAAATAATATCTGGGAGGTTCCTTATGGATGGTAGTAAAAATATTTTGAAAATACTCAAAAGTATAGGATAAAATAGAAGTTTGATCTGTAATTGTATTTCCATTATCGTCAACAAAGCTCATGATTATATTAATCTTATGTCTATTGAGGATGCAGAGGTGAAAAAACTTAATGTTCGCATCCCCATCGTTAATCCAATTAATTCTAGATCTCATGCACCAATAATCTTCTACAATGCGTAAAATATTATCATATTCTTGTCTAAGCTCTTTTTCCAGATTAATAAGGAAGTGGTTGGAGGGGTCAATGCGTAAAATATTGTCATATTCTTGTCTAAGCTCTTTTTCCAGATTAATAAGGAAGTGGTTGGAGGGGAAATAAGGGGAATTGTGAATTTAGACCCTTTAATGCCTAGGTCGAGGAGCCTGCATTGTGCATGTAAGTAGAGAAACTGTTAGCTCTAGTAGGATTAATAGGACGCCCTCCTCATTTCTCATCTTGATGCATCACTTGGTTAAAATCACCACACATAAGCCAAGGACCATTGTAATTGAAACTAACAGTATAAAGATTATTCCAAAGTAGGGGTGGGCATAAATATCAAAAAATCAAAAAATCAAATTGAACCAAACTAATTCGTCTTTTCGATTTCAGTTTTTTGGTTTTTTTTGTTCAATTTTGTTGTTCTTTTTTTCAAAAGTTTGGTTTTTCGATTCGGTGTAAGGATTTTAAAACTTTGGTGCACTGAAGAACCGAACGACTGAAGGTGATGGAACAGGGTTTGTAGGTCCCTCAAACTCATACTCAGGCTATGGTGAAGCTACTCTATCCTGTCCCCTAGGTGAAGCTACTCTTCTACTAAGTCCATGACCCCTGGCCCTACCATAAGCCCTACCTCGACCACGGGTGGAGGCCATATTAGCAGGCTCAGACTCACTACCAACTATTGAGCTCTAGTCATCGACATCTGTAGAAGGACTAGATTAGATACATTCAAAACAGTTGATATGAAGAAGTACACGAATGGAAAGAGGACTAAAATTTTTCCTATCAGTGCCCTGTACCTGCTGAAGATGGGTATGAACGTCTACATATTTATTTGCGAGACTTTACTAGACACCCTGCTCTTACTCATGACTCCAACGAACCTAGATCTCGGAAACTAAATTTTTAACGACCCAAAACCAGATTGCGACTAAAGAAGGAAAAACTAAAATAAAATAACCATAACATTCAACTTAAATTTTTCAAAATATGGAGTAATGAGTACAAGAGCACTCAAAAGTATGAAAAGTAAATACAAAGTTGTCTCATAAAGAAAATACAAGTCTGATATGGGAGGAACAACAAAAGAAGGTCTTAATAGCAGAAGGCAACTAGCAGAAGGCAACTCGTAATTTGAGTCTCACCATTGTAATATGGACAAGGTAAGAAAACTCTGCCCAAATTAGTTAACTACAACATGAGAGTGCTTGTGCTAGATCTGTAGGGAGGAAACATGAGTATACTGAAATGTACCGGTTGGTTTAACTGATTGGGTAGGAGAAATCGAATAAGCATGCAATAACTAAGATCCCCTCTTACGTACAATGAAAAGGTTAGTGCATAATATATACATAAGAATAGAAAAATAAATTTAAGTATATTTATGATGCAGTGCAGATGTAAAAATAAATGCAATTCATGGGGTGAAATCACGGATATCATACAATCAGTGTACACATCTATTGAGCTAAGGCTACCAGGTAGAAATCGTGGGGGTCTCGTCAGATTATATATTGAAATGTCTCAACTTTGTCACCTGCCCATGGTCAAGGAATATCACAATATCTCAACCTTGCCACCTGCCTATGGTCAAGGGGTTTTAAAAAGTGGTACAATCTCCTCCGTGCCACCTGCCCATGGTCAAGGGGTCTTAAAAAGGTGTTATAATATCTCAATGTTGCCACTTACCCTTGGTCAAGGGGTGATACAAATGCGATATGAAATGAATGCATGCAGATGCTATAAATCAATGTATATGACAATAATATACTTAGATAACCGATAAATAATTATCATAGAATCAGAAAGGGAATGCAAGTGCTTCAACCGCTACCATAAGCCATCAACATGTTTCAATCACCACATTTTACCAATAACTGAATATACCGATAACACTGGACTTCGTAAGTCCCAGAATATGCACATAAGTCCCAGAAAGTATCTCAAATACCATCATTTACCATAATGTTTCTAAAATAACATCACAAGTCTCATATTATCACAATAACATTAGAACATATCTCGATTACCAAAGACATATCTCAATTTGCCAACAATATCTCAATTTACTCTGATTTCAATACAACTAATATGCCATTTTTACCAAAATATTGTCATACTCATCTAATTACTCAGGAAACAATCCAAATCTTACAATTATTACATAAACATATTCAATAACTCAAATACAACCTCAAAAAATAGTTGAATCTACCTCGATGCCGAAATCATACTCGAACCAAGCTTTCAAACTCTTTAAGCCTAAAAAATGAGCTCGAATCAACCAACCACTATCAATAATAGATACTACGCATCAAAAGATGAATCTTGATACCCATATTGGCACGAAGTGGATCTGGGGGCAAAATGATCAAAATTAGGACTAAAATTTGAGGTTCACAAATCATAAAATAAACTAAAAATTATGAATCTATATGAGAAAGGGAGTTTTGGGTGAAAATTCCACTGAAATTGAACTCAAATTGAATACGGAATCAACGTTGCAAAGTTTTCAAAACATAGACATGAAAAACTCAATTTTAAACATTCAAAATCATGAAATTCAAGATAAAATCAAGAGAAAAATAATAGAAATTAATTAACTAGATCTTAGAAAGACTTACTAAAAAGTTTCCCATAAAACTCCTTGTCAAAAATCACCCAAGAAAGCCTTAAAATGTTAAAAATAGAGAAAATGGATGTTTCACAATTTTAAAACTCTTCAGTAAATCACTACTCCGTGAACATGGGAAAGAGTCCTGCGAGCACAAATCTTAGGAATATGCAAGCCTTCGCGAATGGGGAGGAGTTCCACGAATGGGGAGCTCAATTCTACGCTCCTCCGAATGTGGGAATGGGGCCCACGAATACAGAGCCTAAGGAATGTTAACCTCTATGAACACGGGAATGGAGCCCATATGTGGAGTTCAGTTTGAGTACTCCTCCGCAAATGTGGAAACCATTCCACGAAGTGCGGTGAGTAAAGGTTCTTGCACCAGATGCTGAAAAATCAACTCCATTCCACAACTCCAATGGACCCTCGAAGTTCGTTCAGAACCCAATTTACACAAACTGGATATGTATCTCTACTAGAAATGTCATTCTGAACTCAATGGAATTAACAAAATTCGATTCCAAGGTCTCCTTGACCTGAATCCCGATAAAGCTCTTTAAAGCTAGTTAAAACTCAAAAGACCTAAATTGCTCTCGAGACCATTTTTAGCATTAGTTTCACCATTCAAAACTATTGAAACTTTCAAATTTTGATTGGAGCTTATGAACTTCGAATGTTGACCAAAATAAAACTAGGCTCCGAAACCAATCGAAAATGTAACTTTGGGTCCAAAATCTCTGTTTTAACTCCAAATTCAGTTCTATAACTTCTCCTAGACCAAATTCGACATTCCAGAGCTAGTGGAATCAACAAATTGCCATTACAATACTCGAAACTCTGAATGGTACAAAAACTCATATTTTCAACAATTTAAGCTTCTAAAAATACCAAAACTCATATTTTCTCCCTTTGAAACACCAACTCTCGGTTCTAAGAATATAGATAGTTCATAATAGGTCCAAAAAAACTTACGATAGGACAAAATAGTAATTTTTTATAGATAATCTCAAAAATAACCGGCAAGGTCATTACAATAAGTGAGAAAAAAATTAAGATAGTATTTAAAAAATAAAAGTACCTTCTTTAAAAAAATGGATTGACGGAGTAGGAAAAATAGAAAGAAATATTAAAAAAATGTGAAAGTGGGTTAGGCTTAATGGTTGGTCCTGTCCTTCACGCTCTCCCTCTTTCATTTATCATCTTGTGATCTTTTGGTATTTATTATTTTTTATTTTAACACCCTTAATTTAAAATTTTGTGTTATCACTAGTCTTACCTCCATAGCAAAAGAAAGTCTATAATTCGATAATGTTATTCACTTCTCATATTAGTCATCTACTTTCTATTTTAAACACCTCATAAAAATCACAAATAAAAATGATTGCTTTAATAAATTAAACTTTATGAAATAGAAATATAAAAAATGCATAAAAAAGTCATTTTTTATTAACATGATAAGGAAGAGAAATAGATACACAAAATAAAGAGGACATATAGGTGTCTTAATCAAGGGTAGAGCTATAGCAGTTAGTAGAACACCCTTTCCAAAAATTACATCACATAAAATAGAACAATTACTTGAGAGTTAATTATTATTTGTGTGCAAGGTTAAGAATATTAGTAAAGTAAAGTTGAATGAAATTACATTATGCTAGGTAAGCTTAATGCAATAGTACAAAGGTGCAAGTATTGGGAAATGAGAAAGTACAAAGATGCAAACATTGAGAAACATGAAAAATGTATAGAGCCAGGTAAGCCTGGCGTTGGCATGTCATATACAGCCAAAGATGCAATAGTATAAAGGTGGGGAATCGAGAAAGTACAAAGGTGAAAGCACTGAGAAACATGAAAAATGTATAGAGCCAGGTAAGCTTGGCTGGCAATTTATATACAGCCAAAAAAACTTTATCTATGCCTCAGTTTCTTATTCCCTTAAATATGCACAAAATATATAATATTTTTTGACAATCTCTAAATCCATCATGAGTCTGTTTGTCCTTGAAAATTGGTATAATGGGATTTTCTCTAGACTTGATTGATAATGAAAGCACTAATCTTTGTTACTATCATCGGTTGATTTGATTGATTAATTCTTCATCACATGATTGTTTAAGGAATCAGAAGACCTTTCGTGCTAAAAAGTGGTTTGCATCAAGAAGCAAGATAATTGGTAAATGTCTTTCTTGTTTCTATCAAGTGTATGAACTTTACTTGAGTTTATCAAGGATTTTCTATTACATTGGGATTGAATTTCTTTTTCTTTAGGAAAATCAATGGTAGGTCTATAAACACAATAAAAAGTTGATGATGTAATAGTTGTGGGTCGAAGGCTAAATTAATTTTCAAAAGTTATATACAATTACAGTATTTAATAAGTTTAAACTTTATAGAGTTTCTCAAATTCACCTCTTTTGAATGCCTTGAGATGTCTTTTATCAATCACATATTAAGTACTCCTCAATCACTATAATAGTTGAGCCTCTCTTTCAGATCCTCACTTCTATGAGTCAAATTACTCTCTTTGAGAATTACCTTTTAGAAATAACCCAACTTGGTATATTACGACACTCATTGCACAGGAAGACTATATCTTTCTAATCCTAGGCTATTTCTGCATCTAATTGCATATTGGATAGGTAAGCCAGGTGTAGCCTACTTAATTTATATAGCTTTCTTGAATTTGACAGGATTTTGCTACTTGGATTGAGTTTTATTTCTCTAGAAAATCAATAGTGGGTCTACAAACACAACAGAAAAAAATTGGTGATGGAGCAGTTGAAGGCTGAAGGTTAAATCTGCATCACAAAAATATGCAATATCGAGTCGAAATCTTTTAAGTAGTTCCAAGCTAGTTCCTAATATTAACTTAGTATTCTTTGCTCCTAACAAAATGCATTACTCATTTTTTATTTGCTTAAATATGTGTTTGGTATAAAGAAGAATATGGAAAATATTTTGTTTATTTCTCATGTTTGATTAGAAAAAATTATAAAAAAAATATTTTTTTCTGGGAAAACAAGTTGCATAAAAATGAGAAAATGACTTTGTTAATGAAAGTAGGGATAACAAGTTCTGTACATGATAATCTATGTTTATTGAAATAAAATTACGCACCAATCGTTATTTCTAGGAACCTTGTGCCGTGAGTAGTATTAGACTATAAAGTAATTAAATAACACTTGATTTTTCCTTAAAAACTTTTTTTCTCAAGGGAATAAAAAATCACAATCTGAAATGTGAGTATTTCAGAAACCTCTACTAACTCCAAAGAGAAGTTTTAGGTTACATTTCTATAATTAAGGGAGCAACTCTAATGCCTCAATTCGATAGTTAACTCTACGTGTTCTAACAACTCTCAGAGACGAAAAAACTCACTTCTTGATACAAACCTCATAATGATCTCATCTTTGACTTAACTAGAAATCACAACTCTATAAAGACTAATAATCTAAACATTAACTACCCAAATGTCACACAAACTAATTCACCAATTTATTCCAATTGGTGAACTCTATAAATACTAATAACTTTAGTCTTTAACTTATCAAACTTCAATATTAAACAGTACAAAATCGAATACAACTCCTGAACCAGGTTTCTATGTTTCTATGATGAAGTCCTATAATTTTTATCCAATGGTTATAGTATTTCTCTCAAGATGATAAATTTTGTGAATAGGTGGGACTCTCAATGGTCTTCAAGTCATGTATATACTAGATATTTGTCATGTCCTAGTATATTATGGACTAGGACTTTTATTTCAAATAGGACTTGAGCTCATAAAATTTCTTATTTCCTTCCTTGAGAAAAAAATTTCATCATCTTTACTCCTTCATTTCTTTCCTCCATTTGTTCTTTATTTTGGCTATTTATCTCTTTCCATTTTTTCTTCTTTATTTCAGTGATCTATTTATTTCCTTCTTTGTTGCAATCTTTCATATCCTCAGGCCATCCCATTCATATAGGTGGACCTAGTTAACATGATAGAGTAAACATATGACAAAAAATAGTGAACCATGCTCACTTTATCAATTATCAAAATTACTTGTATGTTTTCTATTTTCCGACAATTTTTTTCTTATTGATGATGTTAAATAATATATTATGGTTTACTTTGTCAATTATCAAAACACTTTGCTAATCATCAACATTATAAAAAAATTTCTCTTATTCCCCCAAAAGATCCCCCCTTATGTCTTTGACCCGCACCATATAATTTTCCCCTTTTGCTATCACTAAATACCAATAACAAAAGAACTCAAGGGAACTACAGCGAGTGCAATATTATTTTGAACTCATGCCCACTTGGATAATACTATCTTGTACACCTCTGCTAATAATAAAGTAAGTTAATCGTAGAATATTAGCCATCTTATACGCACAACCAAAATATTCTATGAGGAACATAATAAGCAATCATGTACCAATTTAAGCCCTTAGATCCCTCAATAAAATGCATATGATATCACAACTAGAGACAAGCAAAACTACATTAAACAGTCTTGGGCAAAAAAGATAGAGGTAAAGATTGAGTGGGATATTGCTAAAGTGAGGAGTAAGAGGAGGTAAAATGTTTTTCTACTACCATCAATAGCTTTTCAATATGTCCATTGTGCACTATCTACTTCATTAGCATAAGTTTTCGTCGAAATAATATTTCATACAGAGCAGCCGTGAGGTCTATTATTAGCTAAGTGTTTCAAAGAAAATTCATGAGCATTTACAAGCTCTATGGACCTGGTTTAACTATGCAAAATTTAGAATTCTTGTTTTATAAACTCGTGTCAACTATCAACAATTTTTAATCTTCCATGGTCCTTTTATGAGATAGCCTTTCCTTGATAACTTTTTCACCTCTAATTTTAAAAAGAATATCAAATATAGCTATGAGACTCATAAAACTTTTATGTAGTCCAGATGTATTTATCAATAATAAAGACATTGACAATAGTTTGCCAAAGAGTTATCTCTGAGATGTAACTAGTTACACAATTAGAATGGATGAGATATAAATATAACTAGGTTCCATCTTCAAGGTTGAGATCCTCATCATTTGTGTAGTTTGGGATTGAGGGATCCTTATAATCAAAGGAGGATTCTTGGTTATTTTTCTAAAAGATTTGATTTTTTTATGGTGGGCCAACTTCATCAATTCTTATGTTTGACACATTCTTAGAAAATACATACCTAAGTATTCCTCAAGCAAATTATTAAGGAAGGATATATCTTTTAATCCTAAACTATTTCTACTTTTGATTGGATATTAGATAAGCAAGCTAGGTGTAGCCCGCTTAATTTATATAATTTTGTTTGAACTTGTCAAGGGTTTACTACTTGAGATTGAATTTCTTTTCCTCTAGGAAAATCTATAGTGGGCCTATAAATACAACAAAAGACCGATGGAACAATTGAGAGGCTGAAGGCTAGATTAGTGTTCAAAAAATTATACACAATTAGAGTATTGAGTCGAATGCCTTAAGAGCTTCTTAGGTTCACTTCTTTTGGATGTCTTGAGGTTTGAATTCTTCTGTTTATTATTCTTTTTTAATCTTCTCAAGGGTGTGTTTTGCATGTGAAAAATATTTTCTTACTTTCCTATATTTGGTTAGATAAAATTTTTGAAAAATATTTCTCTACAAAATAATTTTCAAAAAAATGAGAAAAATAGCTTCCTTAATAAAAGTGACGAAAACAAGTTTTGTAATTGATATGCTATGTTTATTATATCCTCCCCACCCCCACCGTCTCCAACCCCTACTTCTTGACCATCCCACCCCTTGCCATCCCCAGGTCTCACTCCTCATCCCCTCCCACTTCTATACAGTTTTTTCAAGATAGATATAAATATTTTAAGATAACATTTTCTTACTAATAAAGCACTAAATAATATGTAAGAAATTAACTTATTTTATCAAAAAATATTTTCTAGAAAAGTATTTTTATGAAAAATATTCTCCTCCATCCAAACACAACTTAAGAGTTGTGCTTATTTGTGGATACATGCATGCATTTGTATAAAAACACATTAATGTTAGCTTAAGATGTGGTAATTTAAGGGAAGAAGTGAGGCTACCTCCGGGGGGAGATCTCCATGAGTGGATGGCTATAAATAGTAAGAATTTTCGTCCTTATGGACACATGATATTATTGCAAAGTCTCCATTTTATAGGTTCTTTATTATGATTTTTGTGTTATTTCAATGGCCAATATATAGGGATAACAATAGGCGGGGCAGGTAAAACAAATTTTTTTAGATGCTTGGTAGTTGTGGTGAAATTACTGCTTATAATGATTTTTAAATTTATTTTTTTAATTTTTTTCAATTAACTTTTTTCGGGTGCAATTACTTCCACTCCATTAATGTTATTGCATATGTAACGCTGTTTCTTTACAATTTATTGATTGCACAATAAATCATATGTATTTACTTATTTTGATCATTTACTAACGAACATTGAGAAGTCTAAGATAAGTTGTTTGGTATCAGTACAATTTATTCACCAGAAAAAGCCATCGTTATTTTATTTTTTTGCTTTTAATACCTCATTAATGTTATAATAATAAGTTAAATATGCATATTAAGCACATTTTAGATAAATGCTAACCATTATTTTTCTAAATTTTGCTACAGCTGTTGACTTTTTCAAACAAGTGAATATACTGTATGGCACCCTCACTGAGTTTTGCACTCCATCAAGTTGTCCCCTAAATTTTGCTACAGCTGTTGACTTTTTCAAGCAAGTGAATATATTGTATGGCACCCTCACTGAGTTTTGCACTCCATCAAGTTGTCCAAAAATGTCGGCAGGACCAAAGTACGTCTCTCAATATGTAATTTTACTTGTTAAATAAAGAACTTTTAACCTAGGAGCAGCACTACTGTGCCTTTGCACAAATCACATCTTTGTGGTTGGGCTAAGAATATAGTTGTTACTAGCTTGGTGATTTATTATATATAGTTATCCATCGTGATGGTCAATCATTGTTTGAATTTTTAAGCTAGCTTATGAAAGACTGACAAAATTATTTGTCAGTGTTGAATCAAGCATGAGCTACATCTTACTAGACGTATACCACAAAGGACTTATCTCAACTTAATGCTCAATTACGTCTGTCCAAATTAACTTGTTTAAAGTATTTTATGTTGTAGCATGAGTGAAAATTAACAATCTCCATTTTTAACTCTCAAGTCCTCTTTGTCGGTGCATCGAGCATGTAAAAAAATGCATAAGTATGTGAAATACCCCTGTATAAATTCACTTGAAATTATCTTGAATTCTATACTTGTGGAATAACCATAAAGGTTTTCAATGATACTTATGGAAGGTATGAATATCGATGGGCTGATGGAGTGAATATAAAGAAACCTATAGAAGTTTCTGCTCTAGAGTACATGAATTATTTAATGGATTGGATAGAGACTCAACTGGATGATGAATCAATCTTTCCTCAAGAGCTGGGTAAGAGGTGTTTCTTTGTCTTATGCATTATATATTATTTTCTTTGATCAAAGTGTATTTATATTAGACCAACTATATGCTACAGGTGTTCCATTTCCATGTAACTTTCAGAATGTTGTGAAGACAATATTTAAGAGATTATTTCGTGTATATGCTCATATCTACCATTCTCATTTTCAAAAGATTCTCAGCTTGGAGGAAGAAGCTCATCTGAATACTTGCTTTAAACATTTTGTTCTCTTCACATGGGTAAGTAGCTTATTTCATGTTGTTGATTTGATGCATTGTCAAGTTATTAGTTTGTGTTGTGGCTTGTTAGAAGTAAAATGAGGTTCAAAGATTCTAAAATTTTACAATAAGCTACTAATTTGGTTTTTGCTTGATACAGGAGTTTCAGTTGATTGACAAGGCGGAGCTTGCACCTCTCAATGAGCTTGTTGATTCTATTCTACAATTATAATGTCATGACATTCTTCATTTTTATTGTATCTTTTTTATTCTATAATTCTTGGATTAGTTTATCAACAACATTTGATGATGGACACAAACTAGGAAAATCCAAAATAGTGTTTGAATTGATTTTGAACTATTGCATCTTATGATTTTTTTCTCTCTCATCAAGTAACCATTTCTTGAGCCTATTTTCTAAGGTGTACCTATTAATCATGAGAAGCCCAAAAATTCATTCAAACTTCAACATGAAATCTTGGTTCAAAGACTTGTTCAGATGAAAAGTTGAGGTTAGTATTAGTGTAACAAAAATTTCTTGTCCTCTGAATAGAATTAAGCAATTTCTTTAAAGTTTGGCTTAGCTTTTCCAAGTCACTGAGAGTTTACTCTGAGCTCTTGTGCTTTCTATTAAGGGTGATGCCATTCAACATTATGCTACAATCAGAACACTTTGGATATATTCATGTGGCTCAAATAGTGCGAGCAAATAAGAAATGGAAAAGAACTAGATTTCAGCTAACTTTGCATCATCATAAAAGGTTTATTTTTCGATGACTAGTATTCCACCTCGTGTAATTTGATGCATATGCTCTATCTTAACGTAAAAAACTAAAGCTAAAAATTAGTTTGACAATGTTCAATAGAAAGGAGTGTCACATGCATTAAGAATGTCTACATAAAATTACTTACATCTTTTTTGCGCTTTCATGTTTATCATTTGCATCTCCATAGACAACATTCTATATCAAAGTCCTAACTAGTCAATCATTTGGTATGTGAAAATTGACAAACTCCAATGGGATGAATGTTTTTGATAAATTCAATTCAGATTATTTCCTCTTCAATCCGAACTAAAAGCTTTAGCAACTGCCTTAGTCACTCACTGAGATTAATATACTAACTTGTGGTATGTGGAATTTGCAAGTTTCCATATGACACTCAAATCCACACTTTGTATTAGAGGATTTATAATAAATTTGATTATTAGGGACAAATGATTTTGTCACAAAAGATCTTGTGTGATGAAAAGAATTTCATCAATCATTTGTCTATAAATGTGAGTCACTAAAAGTATACAAAGATGATTTAATGTTTCATCACCAAATAAAATTGCATCAACTACGAATAATTTTTTGTCCCCAAATCTGTAGTATTTATGACAAACTCGTTCATCATAAAAGTATTAAAAAAATCATAGTTGATAGTGTTATTTTCATTGCTAAAAAGAATATTAAATACCGACAAAATAAATTTGTCCCTAAATTTTTATTTTAGTTAGTGACAACATCATATGTCTCTAATATTATTTATATTTCGTAGTTGAATAAAAGTAATTTCATCACTTAAAAACAATCTTTTTCATACGAATTTTTTACTTATCTCCAAATATACAAATTAGTGACAACTTAGCTTTAGCAAAATCACTTTTAATTTTATAATTAAAAATTGTCACATTGTCACCAAAAATATTATTTTTACCGATACAATAAAACTATCACAATAAATTATTTTAATTAGTGACAACAACAATTGAAATAGAATTGCTAGAAGGCACTTCTAGGACAAATTCAGATTTTGTAAAAAATGCAGTCAATTTATTACAAAATATTTTACTATGAAAAAAAAATACAACTATCTTAAAAAGTACAATACAATTTGAAATGCAGTCAATTTATTACAAAATATTTTCCTATGAGAAAAAATACAATTATCTTAAAAAGTACAATACAACTTAATCATTGCAACTTTCTCCTAATCATGGGAGCTCCTTCGAATAAGCACCTTTTTTTTGAGTTGTTATCCTCAACTCTACCACTTTGCTAATGGAATTGGCTTACCAAACCTTCCTTTACCAACTAGATCTCTAATATCTTTTTTCTCACAGACTACTTCATTTCGCAAAATCCTTCTTCTAACTTTACATGATTTTTCTTGATCTCAGTTGAATATGTAATTTATCTTAAAGAGAAAGTCAATTGAGAATAAATATACTATATAAAAAGTGAATGGTGGACTACAAACTACTACAATTTTATCATCCTCAAGCTTAATTCTTGTAGCTTCAAAATTGGGTGAAAAGATGATTTGTGTTATCATACGAGTGAACCAAGTTATATGATCCGAATAGTTACAGATGCAATAAGTTAAGGGAAACAAGATGTATAGTGAAAAAACTCCTTTCTCAAAGGAGAAACAACCACCATCCACGCTAGTAGAATTTCTGCAACTTCATTATTTCAAAACTAAGCAATGTTAAGGTTACAACCTCGCAACACTCAACATAACTATCTTCTCTCTCACACCTCGCAACAAGATGATAGCCAAACCTACTCTCAACACTTATTCTTACAAAATAATCTCTTCCAATAATTGTCACTCAATAATAATTATAAGAAGATTGCTAACAATTGAACAATTGAACAAATAAGAAAATCAAATTCTAGATCTTCTTTGAATGCTCTAGTGTCGTTTACTCCTACTTGAAGAATTGTCGACTCTTCTAGGGTTGTTGATTGCCTTTTATACTTGACCCTAGAAGAGTCATTTTCCAAGACTCCCGATTAAATATGGCACCTACAACTTTTTCTTATAGGAATCTTGTTCTGGTTCTACTTCCTTATTTAAGACTCCTTCTCCTTGTAGAATTATACCTCTTTAGTTATGTCCATTTTCTTGGTAATGCATCTTGAACCTGGTTCCGTTAGTCATCATCAAAACAGTTTAGGAGATCATGCCAGATCCTAACAAATTCCCCCTTTTTGATGATACCAAACCCATATCTGTGATATACCTGCACCTGTAACATACTCCTTCCCCCTTTGACATTACAAAAAGAATAAAGTGAGTATGAACAAGGACAATAATTAACAGTGACACAAGCACACAAACAATTAGTCCCCGATGACACAACATAATAAAACTAATGATATTAGTCATCCACAACCAGTAATAAAAAAAGCCAATGATATAACATATAAACCAACATTCACAAACAAACATACTATATGCCTACCATTGTGAAATCAAGTCAAATATATACAAGCCAAAAAAGATTATTTGTAGCAACCATAAGAGAACCCAAAAGAAATTTATATAGAACCAATGGAGTATTATAGAGAGAGGCTAAAGGTTAGGAGCAAAGGATGAGGGGGTTGATCCAAGCATCTTTAAGAGCAAGTCCACCCTTGCATTATGATCTTGCTTTTAGAAGAGGAGCTGGTCCTAAAGACGACCTACTTCAGCCCGAGACTCTCCTAATTGGTCTTTCAACTCATCCACCTGCATTTAGAGTCTCATTTGGGTAACACGAGCAGCTTTTAATTCCAACATCATTTGGGACATAGGCCTAGAAGCCTTAAGCGGAGCAGGGATAGTAGGAGTAGCTGGGAGATAGTTACACTCTAGGGCTGTAGTCCTATTAATCATTTCTTTTTTAGTCAAAGTCCTACCTGCACCTAGAAGGACTTCGCATTCCTTGATGGCAAGAGTCAATAGATTCCCAAATACTAGTTGGTAAGAGCCAGGTGCAGGACCAATGACCCTTGCCATATGCCTTATAATCAAGGAGGGATAGTCAATTAGTTCCTCGAGTTCAATGGAATTTGCCAGTCCCTTATCCCTAAATGTCACCTCATGGCAATGCTCACCCCTGGGTAAAATCCCCTTGTGTGCCACCTCGAATAATGGTGGCATTTCCCCTTTTAGCACTTTTTGGGGCACATTATAAACTCTACCCTGAGTACACTTAGAAGTAACCATACAATTTTTATCCTTCTTCCACACACATTCTGCGAACCCAACAGATGGAATGCCTAAGATTTCACCTAACCTAACTTTTTCAAATACTAGTTCTATTCCCTCAACCCTCGACGTAGCTACACCACCTTTCGGAATAGATAGATTAACATAATATTCCACCACTTCTTGCTCATAAACCATCAAGTATGTGTCCAAGAATAAGTGCGACAACCCCTGAGCAACTAATTTAATGCAAAGTTTTTCAACTAGAGGGAAATTACGGACATCTAGGTGAATTACTCGTTGACTTTGTAACACTTGGTGAAATCACCAAAATACCCGTAGAGGAGAGATGTGCACATAACGTATCTTTCTAAACTCCGATGGCAAATCAGAGGTTGGATATGTGATCACCATGAAAAATTGAGTGGGAGAATGATCTTAGTTATTTTTTACAGCAACTGAATCAAAAGATAATATTTTGATGCGAAACGCAATTCCAGTAAGAATGTGTGACATGCCCGCGACGCGGACTTGCCGCAAAGATATACTAAGATTTGGTCTCAATATTTTTTACATGATTAGAAAACTCAATTGGAAAATTTTTTATTAAAAAAATCCAAAAATATACCTTGTCCGCGTCACGGGCTATGCTACCTTGAGGCAAAGTTTTTTTTCTAGTTTTTTTTTATGAAAAAACCCAAAAATACACCCCTTCTAAACTTAAAATGCGATCTAAATGGATCATTTTGAGCATAAAAAGAGTTTCTATTCCCATTCCTAAGTCCCTTCTAAGTTTTAACAAATAATAGGGTGAAAGAGGAGAGAAGAGGAGCGAGAATTTAGGAGATTGAGGAGAGTTTTTACAAGATTAAGTATCAAAGCTTCACACCAAGTATGTAATGCTAAACTAAAGCATGAAATCGTTCTTTTATGTGCCCGCATTGATGGTAATAGAGGAGTTGTGAGTATCATGAGTCTTTATACATATTTCTTGAGTATTTTCTTGCAAACTATATATAAATACATACATACATATATGTGTGTATGTGTGTGACAAGTATTTTCATGTGTTGACGATTAATATAAACTTGTTTTACTGAATACATGTTTTTACATAAATTACTTCATAAATCCAATATGTTATTTTATAAAAGAATGCATGAATGAACCTAGGGATTGAGTCTAGAGCCTTGACTTGAGAATGTTGATTGTGATTATGATGTGAACATGATGATGATGAGTTAATAGAGATTGATGATCCCTTAAGTATTCATAATTAAACTCCAGAGTTTTGTCCAATTGATTTCTTTTTGATGATGATCTGAGTCCTTGAGTTCTTAAATGAGAATTGAGTTGATGAGATGATTGAGATGATAGTTCGAAAGGCCCAATTGAGTTTGAGTTAATGAGATAATAAAAGTCCCTATGAGACTAATTAAGATGATGAGAGTCTTTATGAGACTAATTGAGATGATTGATTGAGATGGATGAGTTTATGAGCATTGAGTCTTGGGAGGAGTATCCAGCACTGAAATGAGTAAGGGTAAGTCCAACTTGCACTCATTAACTATGTCGGCAAGTGTAGGTGAGGATTAAATTATTTCATTGAGGTTCCCTCTTGAGTTAAAGTCCCTTAAACCAATAGAGGACTTTAGCGGTTAGATCTCTTGGGGATCCGATTCGTTCTTTACCTGACAAGTATGAAACGATTGTGGCAACATTAGTTGGAGTGTTGTACTATCACTGGCTCATAAGTGATTGTTATCGGATAAGAGAAACTCTGCAATAGGTCCCACAGTGATAGTACTCTAAGTTGAGTTGAGTTATGAGGTTTGCGTGGTATTGATGAGTCGTTTGTCTACTCTTTATTCTTGCTTTAGATAGACATTTGACATCCTAATTGAGTATCTTTTTAGTTGATGTTATTTTATATTATTCTATCTATTTCTATTTTATTTAGCCATTTTATATACTCGTACATTCCACTTACTAACGTCTCCTTTGGACTGCATCATTTTACTATGTAGGGGAAGGTACTAGAGATCGTCAACAGGCGCACCGTGAGGATCTTTTGCAGTCAGCTGACTTAGTGAGCTTCCCTTATTTTGGAGGATCCTATTCTTACTTTCATCTAGCTATTAGACTAGAGTAGAGTTATTGATTAGACTAGACTAGAGGATCTTTTGCAGTAGACTAGCTGTATTATTTCTTGAGTTAGGGTAGCTATGGGTCTGTCATTGGCACCGATTGATAATGGTAGAGGCTTCATAGACTAGAGTAGAGTTGTTGATTAAAGATTATGTTGAGCTAGCTTATTTCAGACTAGCCTGTTTTATTTATATGCTTATGAGATTTAGGTTGCCCATCTTTTATTATCGTAGTCTTCCATTGATTGATTAGTTATATTGACTGAACAAATGTGATGAGTCCAAGTTGTTCGTTTAGGGACTAGCAATAGTCTCTGAGTGTCGATCACATCTAGGGTACCCTCCCGAGGCGTCACAGCCTTAAAACCGTTTTAGACCCAAAGTAATTATGTTTCCACATAGTTAAAAATATCTCTACATGCTTGTTTGTCTTGGGGGGGCAGGGATAGTAGGAGAACCGGGTTCTTGAGACCCCTTAGGAGATGTAGCAATTCTAACAGGTGACGAAGGGGTTACCAAAAACTTACCATGATGCACCCTTTTTTTTAACTTGACTCCATCTTATCAGGGGCAAAGATCCTTCATTTGTGTTACAAGCACTCTTTGTTAGAACCCGTATTCCATGCATTGGAGCAATTGAGAAATAGGACCCATATTGGTATAAAACGATCTTCATTGGAAATTTTGACTACACCATTGAGTCCGAAATGTTATTTTCCATAAGATTTCATGTATGGATTATATTTTTTTTTTACTTCAGATGAGGACGGAACATCAAAATTTAGTTTGAGAAGTTGGTGAAAATTAAAAGATGGGGCCACGTGGCCTAATAAGATTCTGCCACATGGCAGACCCGGTTCTTAAATCTGCAGAATGATGCAGAAAATTTCTCACATTTTTCCCAACTTCAATCAACATTTTTTCTTTAGTTTTTGGTCCAATTGGAGTGATTCAAAAGGCTAAGTGTATAATTTTCTGAGAAGAACAACTTGGGAGCTTCAGAAATTTATTTTGGTGAGTTGTTTGAGGTAAAAAATTACTGATTTGTTGTTGCATTGTTGTTAATTCTGAAAACTTTATCATGCGATTTCTTCCTCATATTAGCTTTATTTTTTTAAACGGTTTTTGCTACTGAATTCCTTATCACTTGGGGAATATTTTCATGTAAAAATTTCTAGATTCTGATGATATATTCTGGCAACGAAACTTTTGGACCATTTTACCCTTTTCACCCGAATTAATTGATTTTAGCGTCGTTAGGTTCGTTATATTATTATGATTATATTTGAATAGATTTTGGTGAATTAGGGTGTCATAGAAAGGGGAAAAGCTTCGAAATTGACGTGATTGGAGACTTTATATAAGGCAAGTGGGGTTCTTAGGATTAGGGGCTGTTCTTGGATAGATTGGAGGAAAATTTGGATTGTTGAAAGTGTTATGTGAATTGCCTAGAATGTCTTTAAATATTATTGGTAGGGATTTGGGTTCGTATTTGAATGTATAAGCATTAATATTGGCTAAATTGCTTAGAATGTCTTTAAATAATATTGGTATGGATTCGGGTTAGTATTTGAATGTACAAGCATCGATGTTGGCTTAAAGGTAAGCTATTGAATCGAATCTATAGATGTTGTTAAATAATAATAAATAGAGCTACTGTTGTTATATTGCCGTTTAAATTGGTTATTGATGGTGTTGGGTTGTTGTTGTTGTTGTTGATTAAAGAGCTATCATTGTTGTATTGCCTTTCGGATTGGTTGTTGATGCTGCTAAGTTGGTTATTGTTGTTGTTGTTGATTTGGCCGAGTTGAATTCTCGGGGTGGCCTATTTTCAGGGGAAATGCTGCCCAAATTTCTGTAGAATTAAAGACAAATTTGGAATTTAATGCCCAAAAAGTCTTTATCTAATGTTTGACATTTTATGACTTGTTTGTAGACCTTGGGCAGCCTGAAGCGTAAGTTGGATCTAGCTTGCATTTGGATTATATTGAAGAGCGTTTGAGATATGTAAAGCAACCTTTCTTTTCAGCATGCCTTAGTTAAAATAGGCTATGATACGAGCCTCGAGGAAACTATATTCTCGCAATCCGATCATGTTTATGATCCTCATTTGTTCCTTGGTATTCTTGTGTTAATATGTCATAACATTGATCCATATGTCCTTGGAATTCATAAGTTGCAAAGGGTATATGAAAGTTGATTAGTTTTAAAAGAACTTAATTTTTTTACGAATCTAAAACTACAAACGCCCATAACTTTTACAGAAGAGCTCATATTGTTTTGAAATTCTTGTAGGACCTTGTATGGTCTAGGATAAGAATATTCTCCATAGGCTGGGCCAGCTTGGGTCTCCACGTGTCTTGGGTCCCGCGACGCTCTTTTATTCAATTTCGATAACTTTTGAAAGAATACGTAATAATTATTCTTCCAATTTCAAATATGACTATTTTACTTATCTTTTGGATTTATGATAATGATTTTATGCATATGATTATTCACTACTCCGCTCGTGCCTACTACTATGATATTGTTCGCTGGTTCTCGAGTTGGTTATTTATCGTACGCATTATGATATACTCTGGTGTTATGCTATATTTATGGTTCATCGAGCTCTTCGCTCAAGGGCCGGGTTCCACTTTTGTTGGGCATTATATTGTGTTTGGCATTATGCTGTGTTGTGATAAATGAGGGGATTCAAAGATTTGAAACTTTCTGGTGTTATGCTGTGTTATGGCACCATCNNTGTTCTGTATCTTCTGCTTTGCATACTCAGTACATATTTCGTATTGACCTCACTTCTTCGGGGGGGGCTACGTTTCATGCCCGCAGGTACAGACGTACAGCTTGGAGATCCACCAATTTACGACACCTTTCTGCTATTTGGAGTGCTCCCCCTATTTCGGAGTCTACTTTTGGTATATATTTGTTCATTGCATTATATATATTTGTTCAGGAATACGGCCGGGCCCTATCCCGTCCTATGATTCTGTCAGTTTATTTAGAGATCTGAGGATATATGTGTGTGGATTGTGCCCAGTCCGTTCGACTAGATTTGTATGATGTGTGTGTTGGGCGGTTTCACCTGCCATGGCGGCCTTGTCAGCCCCCATATATATATATGTTGTTTTGTTTGCCCTGTGTAGCTTTCGTTGGTATTTTCTGAGTGCAGGGTTATTTTGGATAGTCCGTAAGACAAAGGAAACTCTGCCAAATTTTTTGAAACGTCGCCTTGTCGATTTCTGTTATATTCAGAGATGTGTTTGATAGGATCTGAGGCAGTGTTTGGGTGCCCAATCTGGGCACTAGTCACGGCCCACGGGGTTGGATCATGACAAAAGTGGTACCAGAGTGGTTCATCCTCAGAATGTCCACAGACCGTATATAGTAGAGTCTTGTTTATCGACGTCGTTAGGTTCGTTATATTATTGGTTCATCCTCAGAATGTCCACAGACCGTATATAGTAGAGTCTTGTTTATCGATGTGTTATGCACCATATCCATTAATAGGAGGCTACAGGACATTTAGGATGTTATTTCTTTTCTTTCAAATCTTAGATCGTGCGATAGAACTGCGTTATTAGGATGACTCTTTTCTGACAAAATGTTCTGTTTTCAGTAATGCCTCCGAGAAAGACCACAGCTTCCCAGAAGGGCAGGTCTGTAGCGGTAGGTTAGACCAGTCGAGCCCGGGTGACTACTAGGGCTCGTGCCCAGAGAGAGCCAGATATGGTACCCCCGACAGCTAGTTCGACTACACTGCCAATGTCGAAGGCAGTTGGAGCATCAGCAGCTGCAGGTACGGGGACGGCTCCATCGCCATCTCCCGAGGTTCGAGTATCAGAGCCTCCAGCCCCTCGGCTAGGTGCAGAGATTAGGGACATGCAAGAGGTGGTCCAACTATTGACCCGACTGGTAGCAGGACAGGCCTGTAGACAGGGAGTAAGCGGTGATCAGGTAGGCCGCCGTGACAGTTTGAGGGCTTGTGATTTTCTGACATGCAGCCCACTAGAGTTCTTCGGGATCAAGCCCGCAGAGGACCCTCATGAGTTTTTCCAATAGATGCAGTGCACCCTGCAATTGATTAGTGCATTTGAGACAAAGTAAGTTGAGCTGGCGTCCTACCGATTGCACGATGCAGCAGCCAATTGGTATGAGTCATGGATGCTATCCAGAGGTGAGGGTGCCCCTCCAGCCGTTTGGGGCGAGTTTACTGAGGCTTTTCTAGCACATTTTCTGCCTTCGGAGGTGAGGCGATCTAGAGTAGACAGATTCCTGCTGTTGAAGCAGCGGGGTAGGCCAGTCAGGGATTATAGCCTGGAGTTCGATTCGCTAGCCAGATATGCGCCTACATATGTTGTTGACATGACTGACTGGATGCAATAATATATAGTAGGGCTGGACCAGTATTATGTTAATAGTTGCTTGTGATGGCAGCCCAGACCGGTAAGGATATCACCTGTATTCAGGCCTACGCCCAGGGCATGGAGGACCGACGCAGGGGGTGCCAGCCTGATAGGGTTGATGACAGAGGCCAGCCCAAGAGGGCCAGATCATCTGGGTATTCAGGGGATTTTCGAGGCAGGCAGCCTCAGCAGCAGCAGAATAGACATCCTCCCCAGTTAGTATGGGGCACACCCCCATAGTTCACCAGCAGGAGATCAGAGGGCACAGGCTATTCAGGGGCAGGCCCGAGTTCCAGGGTTTCAGGCTCACAGTTAGACAGAGGCTGGCTCCAGCAGTCAGATGAGACCACCCAGACCTTCGTGTTCTATATGTGGGAGACAACACCCCGGGGAGTGCTTTTGCTCCACCGATGCTTACTTTATATGTGGCCATCAGGGCCACCAGATGAGAAACTGTCCGGTTAGAGGTGATACATGCAGTTTAGCTCAGTCTACCGGGTAAGCCGATGGTTCATCTTCATCCTTGGTAGCCATACGCCCTGCGGGGTGAGGTATACCAGCATCAACAGGCCGAGGTAGGGGTCGTGGTGGAGTTCTTGGGTCTAGCGGTCCTTCGAACCGCATTTATGCATTGGGCAGAACCAGGAGGCGTCGCCAAATGTCATCACAGGTATATTACTAGTTTCTTCTCGAGATGTGTATGCACTGATTGATCCTGGTTCTACATTGTCATATATTTCTATTTTGGTTGCTAATAAAATTAGGATAGAGTTTGAGCCGATAGAGCCTTTCGAGGTAGCTACACCAGTAGGAGATTCTATTATTTCCTGTCAAGTTTATAGAGACTGTTCGATATTTATTTGTGGCTGCTGCACTATGGTCGATCTGGTAGAGTTAAATATGACTGAGTTCGACGTGATTAGGGTATGGATTGGCTAGCTTCTTGTTATGCAAATGTTGATTGTCAAAAGAAGATAGTCCATTTCCAATTTCTAGGGGAACCAGTTATTGACTAGGCAAGTAATACCGCATCGCCGCGGGGTAAATTTATTTCATACCTCAAAGGAAGAAAAATGTTTAGAAAAGGCTATATTTATTATTTAGTCCATGTACATGATTTAGAGCCAGAGGTACCGACTCTTCAGTCAGTCCCAGTCATTAATGAATTCTCAAATATATTTCGAGACGATCTTCCAAGTCTTCCTCCTGAGCGGGAGATAGAGTTTGCTACAGATTTGCTGCCAGACACTCAGCCTATTTCTATTCCTCCGTACAGAATGGCACCGACAGAATGAATGTAATTGAAAGAACAGCTGAGAGATCTATTGGAGAAGGGTTTTATTCGGCCTAGTACGTCACCTTGGGGGGCTCTGATATTATTTGTAAGGAAGAAAGATGGATCCCTGCAGATATGCATTGATTATCAGAAGTTGAATAAGGTAATGATAAATAATATATACCCCCTCCCCAAGATTGATGATTTATTTGACCAGTTGCAGGGAGCTAAATGCTTCTCAAAGATAGACCTACGGTCGGATTACCACCAGGTGCGAGTACGGGAGGAGGATATTCCCAAGAAAGCATTCAGGACCTGGTATGGGCATTATGAATTCAGAGTTATGTCTTTTGGACTGACAAATGCTCCGGCAATATTTGTGGATCTTATAAATCGGGTATTCAGACCATTCTTGGATATGTTCGTGATCGTATTTATTAATGACATTCTGGTCTATTCTTAGTCAAAAGAGGAGCACTTGAATCATCTGAGGATGGTACTTGGTACACTTCGGTACCAAAAATTATATGCTAAATTTCCTAAATATGAATTCTGGTTGTCTTCAGTGGCATTTTTGGGGCATATTATAGGAGCTGACGGCGTCCGGGTGGATTTTCAGAAGATTGAGGCCGTAAGAAATTGGCCTTTTCCTGGGATTGGTTGTTATTATCGAAGATTTATGGAGAAATTTGCTTCTATTTCAGCGCCTTTGACAAGGCTAATTTAGAAGGGAGCGAAATTCCAATGGTCTGATGCTTGTGAGCGTAGTTTCTAATTGCTGAAGGAGAAGTTGACTATGGCTCTAGTACTGACTCTTCCTGAGGGTCCAGATGGATATGTGATTTATTGAGATGCCTCTGGTATTGGTTTGGGGTGTGTGTTGATGCAGCATGGCAGGGTGATAGCTTATGCTTCCCGGCAGCTCAGGACATATGAAAAGAATTATCCTACTCACGATTTGGAGCTAGCCGCGGTGATTCATGCTATGAAGATGTGGAGATATTATTTATATGGGGTTCATGTAGATATTTATACCGATCATAAGAGCCTCCAGTACATCTTTAAACAGAAGGAGCTAAACTTGTGGCAGCGGAGGTGGTTAAAGTTACTGAAAGATTATGATGTTGATAGTCTCTACCATCCTGGAAAAGCTAATGTTGTGGCAGATGCACTTAGCCACAAGTCCATGGGTAGTTTAGTGGACACGCCTCCAGACAGAAGAGAGATGGTCCCTGATATTCATCAGCTAGCTAATCTTGGAGTTCGTTTGGCTCAATCTGGAGATGTTGGTGATTCTGTTCGAGGTATGGCTGAATCCTCCATTACAGAAGAGATTAAGCAGCGTCAATATGAGGATCCTATTCTGGTACAATACAGAGACACCGGCCTTGAAAAGGAAAGAACCCCGTTTGGACTTACCTCCGATGGAGCATTATTATACAGGAGCAGATTGTGTGTACCTGATGTTGCGGGTTTGTGGCGACAGGTTATGGGCGAGGCACATTATGCCCGCTATTCCATTCATCTAGGGTCAATGAAGATGTACTATGATCTCAGATGTTTATATTGGTGGGATGGTATGAAAAGAGACATAGCAGAGTTCATCGCTTAGTGTCCGAATTGCCAGCAGGTCAAGATTGAGCACCAGAAGCCTGGTAGGCCATTGCAGGAGATGAAGATATTGATGTGGAAGTGGGAGATCATTAATATGGATTTTATTACAGGTTTACCTCG
>DF363762.1:11230-32203 GCA_000787875.1 Solanum virginianum | reverse complement strand
ATATATATATATATAGATATATATATATATATAGATAGATAGATAGAGAGAGAGAGAGAGAGAGAGAGAGGGGGGGGGAGAGATTACATATATAATTCACTTTTAATGCATATTTCATTTACTATAAATGCTAAATATTTTCTGAATATGGTATGCCTGGATAATAAATTAAAAAATATATTGAAAAATAGTAAATATTTTATAAAAGAAACTCAAAAAGGTAATTATCCTTACTTATATCTATGAACTATAGCTTTTATTAGATTATCCGAAATTCCAAGTCAAATTAAAAATAATATGTTAAGAGTATATATATATATATATATATATATATATATATATATAATGTCGGGTTGGTTTGGTCTCGGGTTGATTTTTTAAAATCATAATCAAACCAACCCAAATATAGTCGGGTTTTTTTCGTCAATACTAAACCAAGTCAAATCAAACCATTAGTCGGATTTTTTTTTCGGGTTGACTTGATTTGCGGTTTAGTTTGGTTTTCGGTTTAGTTTTGTTCACCCCTAGTCATAACCATAATCTTATCAAAATCATTTAAATAAACATAATTGGGCTTAAGCAACTTCATAATTTTCATAAAATCCAATGCTCATGAATGCACATGCCATGAATGATATGAGAATAGCATGGATAATATAGATTCAATCTTAAATCAAT
Organism: Solanum virginianum; assembly: GCA_000787875.1. NCBI lineage: Eukaryota > Viridiplantae > Streptophyta > Magnoliopsida > Solanales > Solanaceae > Solanum > Solanum virginianum. The sequence goes on along the minus strand of DF363762.1, from coordinate 31,525 downwards.
AATTCAAGTAAAATTCAAATAAATCCATAAGTAAAACTAACATTCAAATCACAATTTAGATTATTCATACTTAAATCAAACTTTAAAGGAACAATGCATGTTCAAATCTTCATAATACTCAAGTAATTCAACATATTAGGGCTTAAATCAACTTAAAATCAATAACTAAGCATAGTCCATACTTCAATTGAATTTATTAAATCATAATCCTTAAAACTCATATTTAAAGTAAGCAAAATTTCATGAAATTCAAGTGAAAAGAGTTTGGGTCTTCTTGGTTGAAAGGGACCAAGAATCAAAACTCACATACCTTAGCTAATGAAGAGGATCCAAGAAGAAATTTGGTGAAGAATGAGCCCTTCCTGGATCCCCAAGCTTAAAACCCACAAAAGTTGTTTGAGAGAGAGACTTGAGAGAATTTTAAATGTGAAGAATGAATTTGAATGAGTGGAATAAGGTTTAGGTCATTAGGAAGTCTTTAGGTAGCATAGGAAGTCACAAAAGACCCTTAAAATAAACCATATTTACGAAAACACCATTAATGAAACGAGTTGAAAAATTGAATCACATCACCTCAGGGAGGCTTACGGTCCGTGACACACCACACGGATCGTATACTTGTCCGTGAAACAATACTTGAAAATTTTCACTTAACAAAGGTCGGACACGGTAATCCCATACTTAGAATTTTTTAACTTATTCATCTCCATGGAAGACCACACGGGCTGTGTAGTGTCACATGGGATGCGATACTACCCGTACCCCTCCCTTAGAAAATTTTCCGTGGCGAAGTTATGAGACGGTAATTCCATACTTAAAAAAATTTCACTTCGGATGCCACACGGAAGGCCATACGGGCAGTGTCACACGGGACGTGTACCTGGCCCCGCCACTACACTTAGGCCCAAAATGGTGGGATTTCAAGCCAAGATCACCACACGGTCCATGTGTGATGTGCCTTAGTTAAAATTCCACGTTTAAGGGGCAAAACACCCTCCAAAAGCCCAAGGGCCACTCTACGGAGGCTCCACACGGATCGTGTAACCTCACATGGACCGTGAGGACTCCCATGGAGCATCATCTTGGTCCAAAACTTCCCAAAATCAAAATTTTCAAGCTCCAATGAGGTTGTACAACGTCTAGGTCCTTACAATCAAGGAAAGTTAATTGTAAAACTATCACCAACGAAAGTTGGGACTGAATCCCCTGCATTTTTGGAATGTGTACATGGAGATATTTATGGGCATATCCACCCACCTAGTACGTCATTTTCCGACATAGACTAGGTATAAAGTGACATATATTGTAATTGTTGTACGTGTATATAGTTTTTTAATATTTAAGAAACAATAATATTTTGATGATATAGTTTTTTAATATTTAAAATTAAAAACAATATCTAAGGGTTCATTTTCAATTTTTAAATATATACTCCGTAGGGAATGACATGATTAAATATTCAGCAGTTATTGTCATGGCTATTTTGATTGAATTAGTGAGAAGAAAATATAGCAGTATTTTCACACGAAAAAATTCTAAAAGTTTCTCATTATTTTCGTAAAAAATTATTTTTCATCATGCATTTTATTGGTGAATTGAATCAATGAAAAATAAATGAAAAAACTTATATTTTATAATATCAATTTGTCATTGATTCACGTCAAAAAAATATATAGATTGATTTTGTCCTCACCTTGAACGTCACATTACTTTTCAAAATGTTTTGATATTGTTTTATTACTAAGAAGACTTTTTAAGTTGCAAGAATATGTATTCGTTATTAATTTGATTTTCATCTCTTTTTATTTATTGCAATAAAATTTTAAGCTTCGTTGTATATCAACTACTAAAAAAAAATTACGACTGACAATATTTCATAATTAAATAATAAAATTTCATGTTTATCTGATTTAATTACATATTACCAACAAATTACAAGAAACGTAATTATTTAGAAGCTTTTTAGCAATGAATTAATTGAGAATTATTGATTTGACTTAATATTTTGGTAGTATTCTATTTCGAATGTAAAAATATAATATGCTTAGTCAATCTTTATTGAAGCTAAAATAATGCCTTCTTATCTTAAAAAATAAAAAAAAAATTAAAAAAATAAAAAACCATTATACATTTATAAGACGTTACGTTTTCACTAAACAATACTATTGGTCCACGTGTCAAGCATACAATGACCAACTCCCTCTTCGTTTCTCCTATAAATAGCCTAATCTTTCTTGTTAATTTCATCAAAACATCAATTACTTGCTTAATTAATCTCTGAAATACTCTCATTAATATTAATAATGTCTAGCTGTGGTTGTGGTTTTGGCTGTGATTGCGCCAATTGTAGAGGGTAATCCAACTGAACTACTAAGATCAATTTCTTTTTTTTTGTAATATCCTCATAATTAGTGACCGAGCTAGCAAGGGTTGAAGGAGTTCATCCAACTTTAGGAGAATAATTATATTTTTTTGTATATGATTTAAAATTATTTTAGGATATATTTGGTAGATGTTGAATTCTATTTGAGATTTTTTGTGTGTTTACTTTTTATATAATGACATTTCTTAGTGAAAATTCTGACTCTGCCGAGAGAGAGACTTGAGAGAATTTTAAATGTGAAGGATTTTGTTATGAGTTTTAGTTTTATATATTTATGGTCTAAAATATATTAATATGATTAGGTGACTTATAAAAGAATTGTTGAGTTCAAGTAATATCAATCAAATGTACGTGAAAGAATTCTTCACAATCAATTATCATGTCCCTCTTAATTACCTTGTTGAGGCACTCTTCAATAGGTTTGGAATTACTTGATCTCTTCATATGGTCTTAAAAAATCCTTCTCTCGTGAGTTGACTTCTGTCGTTAATCAATTAGATTCAAGATCTATTTCTTCTTTATATGACATCAGATCTAGTTAGATCAAGTTCAATTCATTGTTTCATCCAATATTGTTTTACACACCCCCACCCCCGGCTTATATCGTCCATACTCCAGATGTATAGTTCTAGATATGCGGGAAATACTGAATCTACATCTCGGAATATAATCTTTGATTATTTGATCTCTTGTATGATCTTCGACAATGACCTCCGCATAAACTATCTTTTGGGTTGATCAGTCAGAGAAGTTCTATTAGACAGGGCTTCAACTATATGGGAATGGAAAAATAAAATTGTGTTTTGTAATGTTATGTTATAAAACCTTTGTATGATAATTTGACTAAAACTATGGCCATGTAATTTATAGTGTGGGATGCTACTGTACTTTAATCTCATGGCTTTTGTGTTTGGGTTTTAATGTGATGTTTATTTGGAGGACAAACCTTATTAATGTACAATATATAAATTATCTACTTGTCATTTGTTCCTTTTTTTAAAAAAAGTATTTTATTTTGATGATGAGGAATTCGGGATTTAGAGTTAGTGCATTTAGAATAACTATATATAAGTTATTATATGTCTATATACTTACTGTTTTTAAAATATGTATAATTCAGATGGAAAAGCAATAGGCTTAGTTAAACTTAAATTGTCTTAAATCCCAGTGTTATTTCTTTTGGACATAATTTGTGATTTGTTCCTTCTAATGCTAATGAGTTCAAAATGTAGAATCAATAATTTTTATATAATAAGTTTGAATTATTATTATTATTATTATTATTATTATTATTATTATTATATAAAATTCGAATGAAAAAATAGTAAGTTCAATTGAACATCATTTGTCCTAAATTTGTTTCAGTTGATAGAAGCTACCACTTTTTCCATTCTAGTGGCTAATTTTTTTTTTATGTAACTTGTATTAAGAAAAAGAATTATTGGATGTGTATATTTTTATTTTTTTTTAAAAAATACACTTAATTTGAGAAAAGGGACAATAGATTCTATTGAACGCAAGCTGTCTTAAATCAGTCTCAATTGATGCTAAAGCTAAATGGGCAATTGAGTTGGGTGGTTTGGCGCACTTTGATAATCATCAAAATTTTGATTACTGCAAACATTTCAGAGCTGAGGGGGTTAGATGTGCTATAAGTAGGATGAACAGAGAGAGAGAGAGCGATAGGACTCAATGAGATTCTGGTGGTTTTTGGAAGAGCATGATTAAGGATGGTTTGGAGTGGTTGACCAGGTTGTTTAATGCTATTATGAAGACTGCTAAGATGTCCGACGAATGGAGTAGGAGTACAATGGTTCCATTGTACAAGAACAAGGGTGATATTCAAAATTGTAACAGTTACAGGGGCATCAAATTGCTAAGCCACACTATGAAGGTTTGGGAGAGAGTGGTGGAGGTGAGGATGAAAAGAAGAGTGCCTATTTCAGAGAATCAGTTCAGATTTATGCCAAGGCGATCGACTACAGAACCAATTCATCTTGATTGGAGACTAGTGGAGAAATATAGAGAAAGAAAGAGGGGCCTTCATATGGTATTCATTGATCTTGAGAAGGTCTAGGATAGTGTTTCAAAGGATATCCTATGGAGGTGTCTAAAGGCGTAATGTGTTCGAATAATGGTGTATATTATGGTGATAAAGGACAAGGCCTGAAAGGCATCTGAAATGAGGTGGTCTCTCTTAAGCCAACACTTGGTTCAAATTTCGTCTGAAATGAGTTTCCTCAAGATCCAACGATGTCATACAATATTCGAATCATTACATCATCTCCCCCTTGGAAAAATTCGTCCTCGAATGTGCAAGAACAAGGCTTGAATTAGGACACGAAACTTCCAAACACAAGATACCATGCATAGTTCACTGTTTGAAATTATAAGGCCATTAAAACTCATGCCGAAACGAGATAAAATCATGCAAATCATCATAAAAACCATTTCAATGGACATGTAAGCATGTCATTCCATGAGACTCAAGAATGAAAGAATTGGGACCAATTAGGAAAAGAAGAACATAGTACCTTAAGCTTAAGTAGATTGGAAAAGGTAAGGGTATGGCTTCATCATGTCCAACTCCATATCCCATGTAGCACTCTCCATATGTTGGTTCCTCCAAAGCACCTTAACCAAAGGTACATCCTTATTACAAAGTCATTTCACTTGTCTATCCAAAATCTCCACCAGAACCTTCTCATAAGACAAGTTATCTTCCACCTCAATACCCTCCAAGGGTACAATAGTGTTAGGATCACCAATGATCTTTCTCAATATAGATACATGAAAGATCAGGTGAATAGAACTCAAATCCGGGGATAACTCCACCTTATACTCCACTTTACCAATCCGCTAAATAACTTTATAAGGGCCTACATACCGGGGATTTAGTTTCCCATTCTTCCCAAAATGCATCACTCCCTTCACAAGCTCCCTCCCAACTCAAACCACCCTACCCGAGACCTACACCTCCTACCTTGCAATGCCTCAAATAGTGCCATGCCAATTTTTGACTAAAACTATGGCCATGTAATTTATAGTGTGGGATGCTACTGTACTTTAATCTCATGGCTTTTGTGTTTGGGTTTTAATGTGATGTTTATTTGGAGGACAAACCTTATTAATGTACAATATATAAGTTATCTACTTGTCAAGATGGTCATCCCAATTTCCTTTGAACTCCAACACACAAGCCCTCAACATATGCTCTAATGTTTGAATTATCCCCTTGGCTTACCCATCGGTTTGAGGATAAAAGGCAGTGTTCAACTTGACCTTAGTACCAAGTCCCCTTTGAAGCAATCTCCAAAAGTGAGAAGTAATGGGTACCTCGATCTCATATGATAGACCTAGGCACCCCATGCAACCTTACCAACTCTCGAATGTACAAATTTACATATCTTCCTCACCAAAAGTAGTCTTAACCGGTAGAAAATGAGCTGATTTAGTCATCCGGTCGATGCTAACCCAAATAGAGTCAAATTGCATTCGAGTCTAAGGCAAACCAACCATGAAACCCATATTCACATCCTCCCACTTCCAAAAGGGAATCTTAATGTCTTGAGTCAACCCTTCGGGCTTTTGGTGCTCCACTTTTACTTGTTGAAAATTTCAGCATTCGGATACAAACTTGGCTATGTCCCTATTCATACCATGCCACCAATACACCTCCTTCAAATCCTGATACAACTTAGTAGGCCCCGAGTGAATGGGCTTCGCTCATGATTACCTTCTTAAGGTCATCCACATCTGAAACACATAACTGATTTTGATACTGAAGTACACCATCTCCCCCTTGGAAGAATACCTCAATATTCATTTCGGCAACCAATTTTTTCAATTCAACCAACCATGGATCTAGATCTTACTTAGCTTTCATATCAACAATCATCAAGGATTCGGCCCCATTTAGAACATTTATATCACCATTATTGGAATCAGCCACTCTAACACCCAATCTAGCCAAATGGTGAACATCCCTTGCCAACTCCTTTTTCCCCTCCTCAACATGAGTCACACTTCCCATAGAGAGCCTACTAAGAGCATCGGCTACTACATTTGCCTTGCCAAGGTGATATAGAACACTTATGTCATAATCCTTTAAGAGTTCCAACTATCTCATTTGTCTCAAGTTAAGGTCCCTTTGAGTGAATACATATTGTAAGCTCTTGTGATCGGTGAAAACATCAACATGCACTCTATACAAGTAGTGCTTCCAAATTTTCTAAACAAAGACCACCGCCGCTAACTCAAGGTCATGAGTTGGGTAATTATGCTCATGTACCTTCAATTGCCTTGATGCATAAGCTATCACTTTACCATGTTGCATAATACACAACCCAACCCAATTTGAGATGCATCACAATATACCACAAGCCCATAGAAACCATTTGGTAGAGTCAAAACTGGAGCCGATGTAAGTTGATCATTCAAAGTTTAGAAACACCTCTCATACTCTTCCGAACATATGAACTTGGCCTTCTTTTAAGTCAACTTGGTCAATGGAGATGCAATGGACGAGAAACCCTCAACGAACCTTCTATAATAGCCCGCTAACCCAAGGAAGCTTCAAATGTCCGAATGAGTTAACGGTCTAGGCCAATTCTTTACCACCTCGATCTTTTTCGGATCCACCTTTATACTATCACCGGATACCAGATGACCCAAAAAAGCAACTTCACCCAACCAAAACTTACATTTGCTAAATTTGGTATACAACTTCTTCTCTATCAAGGTTTGCAAAACTAAACCTCAAATGATTCATATGCTCCTGCTCACTCCGGGAATATATGAGGATGCCATCAAAGAAGACAACTACAAAACTATCAAGGAATGGCTTGAACACCCGATTCATAAGATCTATAAACATGGCCGGAGCATTAGTTAGGCCAAACGACATCACCACAAACTCAAAGTCCCCATAACTCATCCAAAAAGGCCGTCTTGGGGATGTCACATTCTCTAACCTTTAATTGATGATACTCAGAATGGAGGTCAATCTTTGAAAAGCGAGTAGCTCCTTGAAGCTGGTCAAACAAGTCATCAATTCTAGGTAACGAATACTTATTTTTAATGGTCACCTTATTCAATTGCCTATAATCGATACACATCCGAAGAGATCCATCTTTCTTCCTTACAAATAACACCGAAGCAGCCCATGGAAATATACTTGGTCTAATGAAACCCTTTTCTAACAAATCTTTTAACTGGTCCTTCAACTCCTTCAACGCAGTCGGTGCCATATGATAGGGAGGAATAGAGATAGGTTTAGTATCCAAGAGAAGATTTATACCAAATTCTACTTCCCTTTTGGGAGGAATACCGGTCAAGTCTTCGGGGAACATGTTCGGAAACTCATTCACCACCAGAATTGACTCAAGAGTAGGTAATTCTGTCTCCACATGGTTAACCCTCACAATGTGATATATACATCCCTTGGAGACCATCCAATGAATTACATCAAAATCATGCATTTCATGTTCCATAAGATCACATGGAAAAACCTTATGCAACACAGAAAACAGTACAACCTAGACCCTATGTGCCACAACAGATTCACCCATGGGAGTATAAACTGAGTAAGGATCCCTCAAAAATTTTGGACTCAAAACAAATTTAACAGCCAACAGAGGAGTCATAAGATAAGTTTGTACCCGGATCAAGCAAAGTATAACAATCAAAATCAAAGACTTTTAACATGCCAATCACAACATTTGGAGCCTCATCAACCTCCTGATGTGCATGAAGAGCATAGAACCTATTGTTTCTCTGGGCAACACCTTTCGAAGCTCTTTATTGGCCTTGCCCGCCTGAGCCACCTGATCTTGACCTCTCTGAAGATTCTTGGGATAATCGGCAACCTTGTGATTCTTATCACCACATATGAAGCAAGCACCCGAGATCCTCCAACAGTCACCCATGTGGTGCTTTCCACACTTATCACAAAAAGGGTATCCCTGACCACGACCAACAGGTGTCATAGGAGGAAGTACCCTAGCATTAATAACCCGAGCACCTGAACCTTGGCTCTGTTGGAAGCGACCAAAACCACCATCCCAAGAGCCTGAGAACCCACCATTAAAATGGGCTCTCTCAGGATCATGCATTCTCCTCCCCTTAAGTTTCTCCCCTTCAATTTTCTCGGCATAAACCATAAGTCTAGAGATGTCCATATCTCAATTAAGCATGGTCGTATGAAATTCTCATACATGCAAGTCAGAGATACCAAAAATAAACTTGTGCATTCTTGCACGGGGATCAGCCACAAGTGTTGAAGCATACTTTGAGAGCTTAGTGAACTTGAGGGCATAATCTCTCACACTCATATTACCTTGCCTAAGGTGGATAAACTCGATCATCTTGGCTTCCCTAAGCTCAAGTAGGAAGAAACTATCCAGAAAATCAAGCTTGAACTCTTTCCAATTAATGGCATCACCATAAACCCTCTCTATAGACCACTGAGTATACCTTCTCCAGAGTGGGATCCCAAGGAAGATTGGCCTGTCCAATGTGAGTAGTCACCACTTTGGTAAGATGGCAAAGGCCATATAGAATTCACCTTTAGAGATAAGCTCATACATAAGCCCTCAAGGTGTTTGACCCTTATTAGTCGGGGCTAGTCTGGCAGGTTTACCACGAGGCATCTTCTGAAATAGAGCAACGACACCATCAAGGTCAAGAGCTAAACTAACTATTCATAGCACAACATAAGACATGAAGAAGTGAGATAATTCCTAAAATGTCATCATAGCCTCTCACTTATAGGCATGGTGCATTTCACGCCCACAAATAGGACTCTACTTGATGCGGCATGTTGGACTTTGAGGTTCATTTACAAACCTAGCACTCTAATACCATCTTTGTCACGACTCAAACCTTGGGCCTAGATATGACATGGCGAATAGGAACCCGAGAGTCCCTAGACAAGCCTCAAGATACCAAAACTTGCATCAACAGTTCAGAAGCATACACAAAGTAAACAAAATATTCTATGGGGCAAGAAAATAGGACTCACAATATGGGGTAATTTGAGACTTAGTATCTTTTCATCACAGCTTATAGCCAACAACAAGATTCATAACTAACTCATATATCGATAGACAAGATAAACAACCTATAATATAGAGTTAAGTCATAACACATAGCACAGAACATAAGGAGGTTTACAAGGTGTCCAACAATACCTCTATATAGATAGGTCAGAGGCCAAGACATTCCTGGGCTCACCCTCAATACATAAAGAAAAAAGGTATTACAGTGCCTCTACATTGAAGGGTCGGGGGCCAAGACATTCCTCGGGCTTACCCTCAATACATAAAGAAATGAAAAGTAATAAAGGTAGATAGATGGTGGATCATCCTTGGAGGATAGGACTTACCACTACAAATAAACTTGGAATCTGAGCTAAGCATCAAACTATGGATGACCAAAGTCCTCGGTCCTTACATGGTGAAATCATATAGGCAAAAGTATGTGTTAGTATGTTTAAATGTACTAAGTATGCGGGATGCAATGCATGACTTACTAAAACCTGTATTTTCGTGTTAGATGACAAGGGCACATAATATAGAAAGAGATGCGTATAACAAGGAATAAGTACAACAAGATATCATGAAATTCATGATCCAAGAAATGTAAATGATGCTCATATATAGTGGGGATATGACCTCAACCGACATGAGTAAGACCAAGTGAGGTATTACTTGAAATCCCGATGATTAACCCTCATCAATAAAGAGGAGGTCTACTTGCCAAGGATAAACCATACTTCACCTTACGGGCCTCTCATTTCGTATGAAGCAACCTCTCTAATGGATCTGCCATTTCAGATATGATTTTCACAATAAACATATCATATCATTGTTTTCTCCTTACGGGCAACCCAATTTTTGAGGCATCTTTCCTTACGGGCCTCCATCGGTGCTAAGTCGTCATCCCACAAAAATACTTATAATATACGCAATTATACATACTTTCAAAGAGATGCAAGTCTTATCAAATCTTTCAATGCACAGTTGGGCTTAAAGCCAAACACCATAATAGTTCATACTTAGGCTCAAATGCCAAAATATAATTCTTAGTCATAATAGTCATGCATAGGAATAGCCCATTCATATTCAAAATGGTGCAAGTACCTAAAATGCTCAAAGAGTCATAATTGATATACATATATGTGATCACATTCTTGTCATAACCAATATCATATCAAAATCACATCATAAAATATAATTGGGCTTAACCCATAACATAATTTTCCAAAATAATCCAATGTCATGAATGCAAATGCCATGAATGATGAGAGGAAAGCATGAATAATGAAGATTCAATCTAAAATCAAAAATATAGTATGAAATTCAAGTGAGAACATAATTAAATCTACATTTAAAATCATAATATAATCACACATGCATAAACAAGTCTAAAAAGGGACATGCACACTTGAAAATTCCATAAACCCAGTGTAAATCATTATTTTATAATTTAAATTACTTAAAAATAATTAAATAAACACTACCCATGCATTAATAGAATTTTAGGAATCATGTCACTCAAAACCCCAAAGTAAAGTCAATTAGAAATTCATGAAATTGCTTGAAATTAGTTTGGGTCTCCTTGATTGAAAGGTAATCAAGGATCAAACCCACATACCTTAACTAAGATAAGAAATCCCCAAACAATTTGATGAAAACTTGAGTTCCTTAGCTCCAAATGTTGAAATCCTCGAGAGTTCTTTTTAGAGTTATTTTGAGATAGTTTAAAATATAAGGAATGCATTTTGAATGTTTGAAATAGGTTTTAGGTCTTTAGATGACCGTGAAATAGCATAGGAATCCCCAAAAGACCAATAGCGACATGCACACTTGAGAATTTTAGGAATCAATGTCTAAAAAGGGACATGCACACTTGAAAATTCCATAAACCCAATGTAAATCATTATTTTATAATTTAAATTACTTAAAAATAATCAAATAAACACTACCCATGCATTAATAAAATTTTAGGAATCATTTCACTCAAAACCTCAAATTAAAGTGAATTAGAAATTCATGAAATTGCTTAAAATTAGTTTGGATCTCCTTGATTGAAAGTTAATCAAGGATCAAATCCACATACCTTAACTAAGATAATGAAATCCCCAAAAAAATTGATGAAAACTTGATTTCCTTAGCTCCAAATGTTGAAATCCCCGATAGTTCTTTTGAGAGTTATTTTGAGATAGTTTAAAATATAAGGAATGCATTTTGAATATTTGAAATAGGTTTTAGGTCTTTAGATGACCATGAAATAGCATAGGAATCCCCAAAAGACCAATAGGAATAACCAAATTCACGAAAATGTCATTAATGAATCGGAGGGAAAATTTCCCGGAAGCCACTTCACCTGAGGCGACACAGCCCGTGTGGCACTCCACGGTTCATATGGAATGCCGGTGAAGGGACACTTAGACGAATTCTAGAAATTTTGATCTTGAGCCAACACTTAGAATATTTCGTGCAAGCCCACCAAACGGACACCTTTTGCGAGCCGTGTGAAGCCACACGGTCTGTATAGTGCTCCCGTTTCCCAAATTTAGGAAATTTTTCTGCAGAAGTTACTAAACAATGATTCCATACTTAGAAGATTTTCACTCTGGAGGCTTCACAGAGGTCCACACGAGTTGTCCCATATCACACGACCTGTGTGACTGGGCATGAAACCTTATTTAGCCCTAATAATAGGGTTTTCAAGCTTAGGCCATCCAAGAACTCCTCCACACGATCCGTAGAGTATCTCACGGCTTGTGTGGGGTACTGGTGAGGTATACCTTAGCTTGTAACATCACACCAAGGCCAACTTTCCAAAAATGAAGCCAAGTGTTTCTTCACTGGAGGCCACATGGCTCATGTGACCTCACACTGGCCGTGTGGTCTCTCTTAAGCCAACACTTGGTTCAAATTTCATTTGAAACAAGTTTTCTCAAGGTCCAACAGTGTCATATGATATCTGGGTCATTATATCAATATAAACTAAGCTTCATAGGTAGCTGAATGGTGGGTTTCCCTTGGAAGATAGGACTCATCATGACAAGCAAATCTCAAGATCTAAGCTAGATGTGTACGGTGGTTGAATGTACTCCTTGGTCCCTACATGGTTAGATTATGTAGGAAAAAGTATGCATTAGTATGTCTGAATTTACTAAGTATGCAGGCATGTAATGCACATGAGCTTATTAAACCTGCATTTCAATATTAGATGAGGGCACATATATAGGAAGAATCATATAAAAAGGGAATAATATATCAATATGCCATGAGATATGTGATGCATGAATACGAAGATAGTTCATATAGATGTTAAGGATGGGACCGTAACCAACATAAGACCAAGTGAGCTATAACTTGGAACTTCGTCGTCTTCCCCACAACGAATAAATAAGTGACCTACTTGCTAAAGGTAGATCCTTAACATTCTTCTTCTTCTTTGCCCCTTGGGGCATAAACATATACCTATGTTAGGCACATAATTCAAGAGAAAGGAGTATGGACCCTTAGGGTTAGCCCACCCTGCCTCCAATCCCATCGATGCTAGGTCATCATCCCACTAGAATAAATATATATACATGCTTGTAAAAGAGGTATGAGACTTTCAAATACATGCATACTTAAGCTTAAGATCAAATCATGTTTTCATAACTATGCATAATTAGGCTAAAAAGCCAAAACATTCTTTATGTAATACTTTTCATGCATGAGAATAGCTTTTTTGTAGCACCTTCTTGAGAAATGAGTATGGACCCTTGGGGATAGCCCACCCCGCCTCAAATTTCAATCGATGCTCTCTAAACATAGTGGTGTAAACACTCATAATTGCTCAATACGCCATAATCTTAGATATTTATGTGATCACATTCTTGTCATAGCCATAATCGTATCAAAATCATATAGTTGGGTCTTGACCCTCTACATAATCTTCATGAAAACCATAGTCATGTATGCATATGCCATGAATGAGATGAGATTAGTATGGGTAATAGTGATTCAAACTTAAATCAATAATACATTATGAGATTCAAGTAAAAACATAAGTAAAATTTACATTTAAATCATAATACAGATTATCTATGCACAAATCAAGCTTTAAAGGGTACATGCACTTTCATAACTTGATAACTTCAATTCATTTTATCATATTACGGCTTAATTCACTCTAAAATCAATAAATAAACATCGCACATACATCAATTGAATCTAATAAACAATACTATTGAAAATCCATAGTTAAAGTAAGCTAAAATTCATGAAAATCACTTGAAAAGAGTTTGGGTCTTCTTGGTTGAAAGGGACCAAGAATCAAACCCACATACATACCTTAGCTAATGAAGAAGATTCAAGAAGAAATTTGGTGAAGAAAGAGTCCTTTCTTGTCCCCCCAACCTTAATCCTTACAAGAGTTCTTTGAGAGAGACTTAAGAGAATTTTCAAATGTGAGAATGGATTTGAATGAGAGGAATAAGGATAAGGTCATTAGGAAGCCTTTAGGTAGCATAGGAAGTCACAAAATACCCTTAGAATAAACTGTAGTTACAAAATTTTCATTAATGAAACGAGCTGTAAAATTGAATAATTTTGTCTGAGGTAAAACTATACGGGTCGTGTTAGGTCATACGGACCATGTGCATGGTCCATGATCCGACTCTTTGAAAAAATTTCACTTGATGAAGGTCCAAAATGGTAAACCCATACTTAGAATTTTCAACGAAATCATCCATATGGAGGGGTTACATGGGTCGTACAAAGCCATACAAATCGTGCATACAAATGACTAAGTGGATCCACTAAGCCCTATGTGAACCAGGTACTTGCCTCTAGTTCTTGGACTCGAGTACTCGCCTCAAGTCCGGACTCGGGTACTCACCTCGTGCCATCATATTTAGGGTACTCGCCTCTTAAGGATTTGGGGACTCACATCTAAACCCTTCACCTATAGTGGCACGTAGTATTGGGACTTGGGGACTCACCTCTACTCTACTCGGTGCAAAGTCTAATCCCACGGAATATATAAGATAATCATACTTTAATAACTTGACATAAACGTAGAGACATGGCACGAGTATCTCTTAACATAATTGACCTCAAATAGGGAGCCTAATCATCATACATGAGAATGGGTCATCATCAACATTACCATTACATTAGCATCATCATCAAAAGCTCACAAGGAAGTATTCACTATGTTATGATGGAGATTCATAATTATAGGCCACCCTATCATCTAATTTCATGTGGAACAGGTCATCGATGATTATATGGGTTATACAATTGGCTCGTAGACCTGGTCTTTAAAACTCAATTTTACTAAGCGTTGAGGGGACTTTCAAGCCCCCTTCTACCATTCGTACACTCATCTATGAGGACCAGATTAAATTGTTAGACTTTCTAAACTTATATGAGTTTGAATAATTAGGCTGTGGTATATTAATTCTCTACTAGAAGTGTCATAGATGGTCATACTTGAAGATATACAAAACATACTATATGGTGGGAGCCTAGGAGTGGAAATGCTAATTTCTTGAAGACAACTAGAATAGGATAGGCTTTGTGAGTAAATAACCCCCTTGAGTTTCAAAAAAACTTACCTAATGAAGAGGTGGGTGAAGGAGTAATTGGAGGACATTGGAGTGAAGAGTTCTTGAGGTCAAATTACTTGACAATATTGTTAGTCATATTATTACCAAATTATGTATGGATGAAGAAATCTCTCTTGATAATGACAAATCATTGCAGTTACTTACTAACAGCAGTTTAATTTCTTTCAGTTTAGTGATTTAATTTCTGTCAGGAGTGCCTTGATGTTAATTAGAAGTAGAGAAGAAAAATAATGATTTTTCACCAAGTTTTGGACAAAAAGCTTACTTTTCAAAATTTTGTTTTGTGTATGGAGAATATGGAAGAATAAGACACTAGTTGATAATATTGTAGCTAGATACGAAAGTTTTAATTTTCATATGCAAATATTGTGTCAACCTTCACCAAGAGACTATAGAATATTTTTTTTCATATTGTGGATTTTGGTATTGGCACATTAGATAAATATAATACTGCAACTAGAATAAAGGGTCCTTTATTGAAAATGAAACAAACTGTGATATAGTGGTGATGGACAAAATTTATGTACAAGTTGAAAGCTTTGATAAAAACTACTCCTGCTATTATTCTAAGGCAGATTTGGAAGCAGAAAATCTATTGATAATGGGGTTACTATATCAAGAAGTAAAGTTTACTATTATATAGATCATAACCTACAATATCTTCTACAATGAATATCGTTGGATTGCTAATGTTCCTAACGCAAGGCCTCTGCTATTTCAATTATATGAAGAATATTCTTCATGCTTCGGTTTAAAAAAAAAAAGCAGAATACCCACAAGAAAGACTAATCCAATCCATAGGGATGTACTAGAGAATACAAAATTTTTGTTACTTGACCAGCCGCCAAGAGAAGCAAATACAACAGGTAGGCTAATCAATAAGATCGATGAAGTAGCGATTAATGCAAAAACAACCAATTGGAAAGTAGGGGACATGTTTTTAATCATCCACAATACCAACAAGTGAACTATATACCATTCAATCCCTTTATCATCCAAAAAATATTAATTGTGATAAAATATGTCATCAAGGAATTTTTAATTATCATGAATCCCTTTATTCTATATAACTTATTACTACTTTCAGTTTGGGTTTTCATTCGTACATGGAGTGGGATAAGGAAAATCAAAGTTTCTTTTTTATTTCACAAATGGACATGCTAGATCACATATCTATGTGAGGATAGAGCGATCAGTGAATTCACACCTGAGATCTTTCTATAGATAGTGAGGGTATTCTCGGCCAGAAGCATAAATGAGTTATCTCCTCTTTCTTTATCCTTTCTATAGGTAGAATTATTATGAATGATCTAAACTTTAACTAATATTTCTTTCTTCATATTTTAACAGGGAGCAAAGCCCTTTTCGCTCCCTCTACTGATAGAAAAAGAGCATTCATGTCATCATTTCAGTGACTCATAAGACATCTCTCAGCTCACTCACTTTTGTTCTTAAGAATAGTTGTAACTTCTACTAAGACCGAAATGATTATCCTTGTCTAATAGGTCTACATCCATCCCTGAATGTCATCGGATACTGTTAAATTTCTCTCCATTCTTGTAACTATTACAAGTATTCTGCGTAGGTGTGTTTGCACCTAGTGGATGAGAAATAAAGGATTTCTCAGAGGAACCCTCCAAATTCAAGACCCAGGAGTCAACTTTGTTGTATGAGCATTTGGAATATGTATCAGTCCGTGAAAGCATCACTAATACGGAGGATCCCTCCAATCTTAGATACGTCTTCTGAGGGTTCATTGTGGTTCACTGTTGTACTTACATAAGAGGCTACCCTTTTCTGAAAGCTCCACTGAATCACCTACCACTAGTCTTCAATTTTATTGCATAAAAAGACTGGGGCACAACCTCCCGAAGTGAGAAGCACAACGAATGTTAGATGCAAAGTCCCATACCTTATTAAGATCATATTGGCATACTCTTTAAAAAAAATCAGGAAACTTATCATATAGATCGTGGAAAGGAGTAGGGGCCATAAAAACCCTTCATAGAATGTTTTGAAACTTAAAATAATTTTCAATGTCTTTGAAACCACAACCCTTTTTATGGGTCATCGATGATTATATGGGTTATACAATTGGCTCGTAGACCTGGTCTTTAAAACTCAATTTTACTAAGCGTTGAGGGGACTTTCAAGCCCCCTTCTACCATTCGTACACTCATCTATGAGGACCAGATTAAATTGTTAGACTTTCTAAACTTATATGAGTTTGAATAATTAGGCTGTGGTATATTAATTCTCTACTAGAAGTGTCATAGATGGTCATACTTGAAGATATATTTTATAGTCTTTCATCACATAAATAACATTCATAGAAGTGGAGTGTAAATGAATTATAGGAAGGAATGATTTCTAATACTCTAGGAGGAATGGTTTCTACAACTCTAGGTATATCATATTTATAGTCTTTAAGTGCATTTGTTGCATTCATGTCCAGCTGAAATCTTCATGGTTGCATCTCTTATACATATTTCTTTGACATTCGGGGACGAATGTTCCCAAGGGAGAGATATTGAAACGCCCCAAAATGTGCTTTGGAAATGCCCATAATCGTAATTTTTATATATCTCAAAATTTGTGTGTGATATAGAAAATTTGACTTCATATTCTCGATCAGGGAGAAAATTGAGTAGAAAATGAGTATAACTTGGATTTTAGAGGACCTATAGCGAAAAATAATTTCGCTAATTTACAAATTCCAGCGAGCATCCACGTCGTTACCACGACACGCCAGGAGCGCGGAGTAGTACATTTTTGGCCTTCGTGTTTGGTTCGCATAGCGGACCAGTGGGCATTGGGATCATAGCCTCATGCCCATTTAAACGTGAAATCACTCATACTTAGCCATTTTTTAACTCTATATCATTCAAAACCCTCTCAAAAAACCTCTCCAAGACTTAACTATATATTTTCTTCAAATTCAAAGATTTCAAGCTTAATTTTGGATCTCAAGAACTCAATCCAAGCTTCAAGTCTCCTTCAATTTTACATCAAAAAATTCCTAGTTTAAGGTATGTGGGTTTCATCCAATCTTGGGTCCTTTCACTCATGGAGCCTAATCTTCCTTTTTATGAAAATTGTATATTTTTAAGTTGTATTACTTATGGGTATCTATTATTATGAAATATTAGCATGAAATATGTTGGGGTTTTATCAAATATTGTTGATTATGCATGAATATCTATTTTATGCTTATACTATGAATTAATCTTTTTCTATTGAGACTATACATGATTCAAACTATGAAATCTAAGAACTATTGTGAAGTTTTAATATGATTTACATGTTACCCATGATGGGGTTTTACCATAATGTTGGTGGACTGATTTGATTGACTTTGAAATGAATTGGTTTTACTTCCTCTTGCTCTATACTCTTGGATTGTATATTCCCACCATATGTTTGATGAAATCACTTGATATGGATTCTTGATGTTGATGAGGGATTATTACATGCATTTAAGTGGTAAGCATGTTATGATACTTTTGGGTCCCCAAGCATGCATTAAACTCATGAAAAGCTCTCATGATCTACAAGAGAATTTTTGAACCCTTATACTATGTTTTACTCTCATGTGAAATGTGAAGCCCTTTCTTAACTCTTTGATGTGATGGTTTGATGAGCTATTTGTACTCCTATCGAAAAAGTCATACCGTAAGGTAGAAAACCTCATGGTTCCTACCTAAAAGATTATATCGTAGGGTAAGGACAACCTACTGAAAAGGTCATGGCGTAAGGTAGAATAAACCCATGGTTCCTACCTAAAAGATTGTATCATAAGGTAATAATAACCTACCAAAAAGGTCATACCGTCAGGTTGAATAAATCATGATCCCTACTTAAAAGATTATATCGTAAGGTAAGGACAACCTACCAAAAAGGTCATGCCGTAAAGTACAACAAGTCATAGTCCCTACTTAAAAGTTTATAGTGTAACATAAGGACAACCTACCGAAAAGGCCATGTCGTAAGGTACAATAATTCATGGCGCCTACCTAAAAGATTATACTGTAAGGTAAGGACATCTTATAACACCTACAGAAAAGGTATGTCATAAGGTAGGGGTATTAGTAACACTCTCCAAAACGGTTGTACCGTAAGGTAAGTGGGTGTTTATTTGGGCTCATCTCATGCATGTTTGTGTAAGGTTTTGGAGCATATATCCCATTTGACTTATGTTCTTTTTATATAATTAAGCATCTTGATATCATGGACTATGATTCTTGTTACATTGCATCCCACATACTTAGTACATTCAAATGTACTAACGCATACTTTATGCCTACATGATTTCACCATGTAGGGACCACAGCTCCTTTTGATCCTCCTCCTCCACGTGGTTAGTTTGGTTCTCCAAGAAAGCTTTGGGTGAGTCCTCAACTCCGAGGACGATATCTACTTTATTTCATGCTATGTTGAAACCTAATTCTTATGTTGGATTCTTATTATTATGAGGGTAAGCCCGGGAAATGTCTTGACCCCCGCTCCATTCTAAGGTAGAAGTGTTGTTGGATACTAAGTTTGTATATGCTTTCAAGCTTGACTCTTCTTATGTTGCTATGTTTATGAAAGACTTCCCTTAGTCCCGATTGCCCCTTTTATTCCAAATGACTCTTGTTTATGTTAAACTTTGTTTCTGCAACCAATGATGTGTGCATGTTACGATCAAGAGGTTTGTTTGGGTTGTCTTCGGACTTCTCATTCGCCGTGTCACGTCTAGGCCCTAGGCTTGGATCGTGACACTCTTGATGTATGAGTTGTTAGCTTACTGTAATAAGATATGTTATCTTATATACTTTTAGTACATGCTACTCTTCTAATCAATAAGAAAAACTTATGCAAAATTTGTTAAATTTGTTAGAAAGCTCGGATTGTTTTGAAAACCATTAGAAATGCCTCGTAGAAGTTTGTATGGTTTGGGATGAGTAAGCTCCCCATAAGTTGGGCCAGTTCGGGTTCCCATCGATCGTGGGACCCACGACACGTTTGCATGATCTAGGACAAATATGTTCTTCCTAATTTAGGCTAGTTTGGGTTTTCAATGGCCGTGGGACCCGCGACACCCTTTTATGAAATTTTACTAACTTTTGAAAGAATTTGTATTAAGTATTATTCCAATTTCAAATATGGAATATTTTACGAATTTTTGGACTTGTGATACTGATTTTTATGCATATGATTCCTCATGACTCTGCTCATGCCTATTATGATATCATTCACCGATTCTCGGGCCGATTGTTATCGTGCATAGATAATTCTT
>DF363763.1:13267-48234 GCA_000787875.1 Solanum virginianum | reverse complement strand
GGTTTCTAGGGGAATTGAAGGTCCAAAGCATGAGATATGATATGATTGATATTATGATGATGAATGAATCTTATGTATATGATATAATCTATATAAAGTGTTGCATTAGACCACGCCCAATTTGGGGGGACTAAGAGTCCGGATAACCAAGATGGGGGTTCGTACTCATCAACCTAATGAGTGGTTTGTACCTCAACACTAGGGTAATAGGGTGGCACCATCATAAACCTAGATGGGAGTTTGTACTCATCAACCTATTAAGGGGTTTGTTCTTCACCACCTAATTGATCGGGTGGCATCATCACCAACCTACCAAGGGGTTTGTACGTTGGCAAGCTAGCTTGGTCTCTTCTACACATATGACATCCTATATGAGCATGAGTCACTTGAGCATGTTTTACTTATACATTGATCATACATATCATATTATTATAGTATGTTTATTGCCTATTATTATGCATTTTGATTATGTTGTACATCTCTTGTTGCATTGCATTTTACATACTTAGTACATTCAAATGTACTAACTCATACTCTTGCATATATGATATCACCATGAAGGAACTGGTGCCCAAGTTGATCATCCACCTCCTTCTCCACGTGGCTAGTTTGGTACTACTTAAGCTAGTTGGCGAGTCCTCCACTTCGGGGACCTTAGTCTATGTTTTTCTTATCATGTATTAAGACAATCTTTTTTATTTTCTATTTTGACTATGAGGGTGAGCCCGATTGCTTTGTCTTGGCCCCCGCACTTATCTAAGTATTAAAGGTGTTTGTTGGATATATTATGTATCTATATATGAGCTTTGACTCTTTGTCGCTTGATTATGATGTTATTCAAGCCTTCCCCTTAGCCCTTTTCCCATATTCTTACTTTTTACATCTTTTATATGCTTCCATGACCAATGATGTGAAATGACATGTTAAGAGGCTTGTTTTGGGTTCCTTCAGGTTCCCCATTCACCATTTTAAGTCTAGGCCCTAGGCTTAAGTCGTGATAAACTTGGTATCAGAGCACTAGGTTGATGGATCCTCAGAGTCCAACAGACCATATCGATAAGAGTCCTATTCGTGGTTGTGAAGCATGCTATGATTATGAATAGAAGTCTGTGAGAGTTATAGGAAAAATTTCCCTTCTTCATGTTCTAAGTCATCCTATAGAGTTGCGGTAAGTTTTTTCTCCCATAACGATTGTCTTTTGCTATGCTAGATCATCCCCAACACTAGAGGAATAAGGGCTCAAACTCCCGAGGAGCAACGTACCAATTGTGACCTCCAGGATGCTCTCACTATGCTTGCCCAAGTTATGGCCAACTAGGTTAATCAAGGGACCCAAACCCCTTATCTTACTACCCTAGGAGCTAGGGTAAGAGACTTCATGAGGATGAATCCTCTAATGTTCTATGGGTCAATGGTGGATGAAGATCCACAAGAGTTCATTGATAAGGTCTTCAAGATTTTGAATATCATGGGCGTTGGGTTGAATGAGAAGGCGGAGTTAGTGGCATACTAACTCAAAGTAGTAGCCCAAGTATGGTATGATCAATGGAAGGTTCAGAAGAGAATTGGTAATGTGGTGCTTTGGGAGGAGTTCAAATTGGCTTTCCTTAATAGATTTTTCCCTCTTGAGATTAGGGAAGCTAAGTTGGTAAAGTTCATGAACTTGAAACAAGGTGCTATGAGTGTGAGGGAGTATGCCCTCAAGTTTAATCAACTTTCAAAGTATGCTTCTCATTTGGTGGCTGATCCTAGATCTTGGGTGAATAAGTTTTTGATGAGGGTCTACGACTTAATGAGTGAAGAATGTCGGTCCGCCATGCTAATTGGTGACATGGACCTGTGTCGATTGATGAGATATGCTGAGCAAGTGGAGGAGGAAAAGTTGAGGAAGAGAAGGGGGCATAAAGCCAACTGGGCTCGTCTTGGGGGTAAGTACCAAAGGAGTGGTCGGTTCCATCAAGGACAAGGGCCTTCTCATGCTACTAATAGGGGGTTTTCCAATGACTTCCCTAGTATGGGGTGTATGTTGGTTCCATCAAGGACAAGGGCCTTCTCATGCTACTAATAGGGGGTTTTCCAATGACTTCCCTAGGCCTCAAGGTATTGGTGTTATGGCTCCCATTGATATGTGTCCTACATATGGGAAGAGTCATAAGGGCCCATTTTTGTAGGGTTCTAATGCATGCTTTGATTGTGGGGAGCTTGGTCACAAAGGGTGGATTGTCTAAGAAACCATGGCAAGGGTCGAGGGACAAATCCGGTTCCATTGGGTAAAGGTGGTGCCCTAAGGTACAATCATTTTTATACTCTTCATGGGAGGCAAGCAGTTGGTGTGGTTCCTGATATTGTTACTAGTATATTGAAAATCTTTGACTTTGATATATATCCTTTGATTGATTCGGGAGCCAGTCTTTCTTTTGTTAGCCCCTTTGTTGCCCAAAAGTTCCATGTTGACCCCCAGTTATTGCATGAGTCATATCAAGTGTCTACTCCTATTGGTGTCTCTATTATTGCTAGGAAAGTTTATAGAAGTTGTCCTATTTTCATTTTGCGTAAGTTGTTGCTGTGTGATATTGTTGAATTAGACATGGTTGATTTTGATATTATTTTTGGGATAGATTTATTGCATGCCTACTTTGCATCTATATATTGTAGAACTCGTAGGGTCAAATTCCAATTTACAAATGAACCCGTCTTTGCATAGGAAAGTCAAGATGCGGTGGTCAAGGGTATATTCATCTCTTGCATTAAAGTTCGTAAGTTAATCTCTAAGGGGTGCTTGTATTATCTTGTGAGGGTTAAAGATATGGTGTCCAAAGTCTCTTTCGTAGAGTCAGTTCTGGTTGTAAATGAGTTTCTTGATGTCTTCCGAAATGACCTTCCCGGTGTCCCTCCAAAAAGGGAGATACATTTTGGCATAGACGTCCTCCCTAATACTCAACCTATCTCCATTCCCCCTTATCGTATGGCCCCAGCAGAGTTGACGGAGTTAAAGGAACAATTTTGAAAGATTTGTTGGAGAAAAGATTTATTAGACCTAGCCAATCACCTTGGGGTGCTCTGGTGTTTTTTGTGAAAAAGAAGGATGGGTCCCTTAGGATGTGTATTGACTACCGGCAACTCAATAAGGTCACTATAAAGAACAGATATCCTTTTCTAAGAATTGATGATTTGTTTGACTAATTGCAAAGGGCTAGCTTTTTCTCTAAGATTGATCTTTGATCTGGATATCATTATGTGAGGGTGAGGGAGTGTGATATTCCCATGACAGCCTTCTGGACTAGATATGGGCATTATGAATTTGTGGTGATGTCTTTGGGGATTTTTGTTGAAGGAGGTAGCATTCTTGGGTCATGTGGTGTCGGGGGATGGTATAAAAGTGGATCCGAAGAAAATTGATATTATTCAAAATTGGCCTAGACAATTGACCCCATCGGATATTAGGAGTTTCTTGGGCCTAGTGTGTTATTATAGAAAGTTTGTAAATAGGTTCTCCTCCATTGCTTCCCCTATGAAAAAATCAACTCAAAAGAAGATTAAGTTTGTTTGGCTAATGAATGTAAGAGGAGCTTCCAAGCATTGAAGGACAAGCTTGTGTCAGCTCCTATATTTTCACTACCAGATGGGCTTGAAGGATTTGTGGTGTATTGTTATGCTTTCCGGGTTGGTTTAGGTTGTGTGTTGATTCAAAGTGGTAAGGTCATAGCTTATGCTTCTAGACAACTCAAGGTACATGAAAGGAACTACCCTACCCATGATCTAGAGTTAGCAGCCATTGTATTTGCATTAAAGATTTGGCGTCACTTCTTGTATGGGGTGTATGTTGATGTGTTCACCGATCATTAAAGCCTCCAATATGTCTTCACTTAAAAAGATCTCAACTTGAGGCAAAGGGGATGGTTAGAACTTCTTAAAGACTATAACATAAGTGCGAACTATCATTCGGGTAAGAAAAATATGGTGGCGGATGCTTAGAGTATGGTGTCTATGGGTAGCCTAGCTCATATTGATAGTGGTGATAAAGAAATGGCTAGGGAGGTGCACAAATTAGCAAGATTAGGGGTTAGGTTGGAAGGGGTTGGTGGTGATGGTATTGTTATTGTTGATGGGTCTAAGTCCTTATTGGTTGATGAGGTGATAGCAAATCAAGATCTTGAGTCCTCCTTGCTAAAATTGAAGGCCTTGGTGAAAGAGGACAAAGTAGAAGTTTTCTCCCAAGGGGGAGACGGTGCTCTTAGGTACCAAGGTAGGTTGTGTGTACCTTATGTTGATTATTTGAGGGAGCAAATCCTTGATGAGGCCCATAATTCTTCTTATTCTATCCACCTCGGTTCCACCAAAATTTATAGAGACTTGAGGGATGTGTATTGGTGGGGAGGCATGAAGAGGGACATTGCCAAATTCATTTCCAATTCCATAGTTGTCAACAAGTCTAAGTGAAACATCAAAGGTTGGGTGGCCTAACCCTAGACATAGAGATTCCTACTTGGAGGTGGGAAGTCAGTAATATGGATTTTGTGGTTGGGTTGCCTAAGGCTAGAAGGGGTTTTGATTCCATTTGGGTTGTGGTTGATAGGATGATAAAATCTGCTCACTTTCTATCGGTGAAGACAACATATGGGGTTAAAGAGTTTGCAAGGTTGTACATCCAATAGTTAGTGAGGTTATATGGGGTTCCTTTGTTCGAAATATAGGATCGTGGTGCATAATTCACTTCACACTTTTGGAGGTCTTTTCAGAGGGGTCTTGGTATAAAAGTTCACTTCAGTACGACCTTTCACCCTCAAACGGATGGCCAAGCCGAAAGAACCATTCAAACACTTGAGGATATGCTTAGGTCTTGTGACTTGGAGCTTAAAGGTTGTTGGGATGACCATCTTTCTTTAATTGAGTTTGCATAAAACAATAGCTATCACTCTAGCATCAGTATGGCTCCTTTTGAGGCTCTTTATGGGAGACATTGTAGATCACCAGTTGGTTGGTTTGAGTTTGGAAAGATGGCCTAATTAGGACCGGATATGATTATGGAGGCTCTTGAGAAGGTTAGGATGATTAGAGAAAGGTTGAAAATAGCCTAAAGTCATCAAAAGTCCTATGCCGACATGAGAAGAAGAGACCTTGAATTCAAAGAGGGTGATTAGACCTATTTGAAAGTTTCTGCAATGAAGGGTGTGGTTCATTTTGGTATAAAGGGGAAGTTGAGTCCAAGATATATGGTCCTTACGAGGTGATAAAGAGGGTTAGCAAGGTTGCTTATGAGTTGAAGTTGCCTAATGTAATGAATTTGGTTCATTTGGTATTCCATGTCTCTATGTTGAGGAAATGTGTTGGTGATCCTAATGTTATTGTGCATCTTGATGTTGTGGGTGTTGTTGAAGATAACTTGACTTATGAGGAGGTTCTGATTCAAATTTTGGATCGACAAGTGAAAAGATTGAGGAACAAGGAGGTGGCATCCGTTGAGGTCCTTTGGAGGAACCAAGAAGTCTTAAGTGCTACATGGGAGGCCAAAACGAACATGCAAAAGTGGTATCCTTATCTTTTCCACTCCACTCAAGACTAAGGTAAAACTCGTAAGTCCTCTATGTGATTTCAAGTCTTATTTTTCAGCCCCTATGTCATTCATATGCATTCATGTTTAAGTTGGCAAATTTATGATGATTTTACACTTTTGTTGATATTTTGAAAATGGAGTTTTAAATGTAATATTGCATTCTTGTTATGGCTGATTTGTTTACGATCACTCTTGTCTCGTATATCTCTTTTACATTCGGGGATGAATATTCCCAATAGGGAGATTAAAACAATCCCAAAAAGTGTCTGAAAATGTGCCTTGGAATGCCTGGAATTTTAAATTCCATATATCTCAAAATCCATGCACATTATCAAAAATTCGACATCATATTCTTGTTCAAAGGTGTAAAAAGTAGGGGGAAAGGGTCTAATCCTAATTTAAGAACAAATGATTAGCAATATCATTTTTCATAATTTTTCTTATCCAGAATTGATCTGCGATAGTGCCATGATGCACAGCAGCTACAAAAATGTATTAATTTTGCCTCGGTGATAGATCCGTATCATAGACTAGATGCGGACCTATGTATTTTGTTTCCAATGATTTTTATCTCGGTCCAAGGCTTTTGGGTCTTGGGCCTAAGGGTTCCCAAACGTGTTTTTACCTATACTTAGCTATATTTCACTCTCATATCATCCTAAATATTCCCTAATACTCACTCAAACACTTGTCTATAATTTTCACTCACAAATTCAAGTCTCAAAACCCTCATCCAGAATTAAGGATTTCCTTCAAGCTTCAGGCCTCCATTTACCTCATATTGATAGTGGTGATAAAGAAATGGCTAGGGAGGTGCACAAATTAGCAAGATGCCTTCAAGCTTCAGGCCTCCATTTACAATCTTCATCAAGAGCTTCCTCAAAGCTAAGATATGTAGGTTTTAGCCATTGGTCCTTCCACCCATGGTTCCCTAATCTCCTTTTTACTCAATTTGCATGATTTAAAATTGCTTTTACAATTGGGGTTTAAGAGTATGAACTATGTTAAAGCTATGTAAAGTTGTGACTGTTTTTCTATGTTTTAAGCCATAAATCTTGAATCTATTGTAAGATTTGATAAGGGGTTTTGATGTATGTTGCTTGAGGATGTTTCAAGGTGTTGATTTATGGTTTTATAATGGACTTTATTGCATGATTGCATCTCTATATTTCATGGTGTTATACTAGCATTACATACCCTCTATGTGTTCGATAAAATGTCCGGATATGGTTCCTAGGGGAATTAAAGGTCCAAAGCATGAGATATGATATGATTGATGTTATGATGATGAAAGAATATTGTGTATGTGATATAATCAATATAAAGTGTTGCATTAGACCATGCCCAATCTGGTGGGACTAAGATTCTAGATAACGTAGATAGGGGTTCGTACTCATCAACCTTGTGAGGGGTTTGTACCTCAACACCAGGGTGATGGAGTGGCATCATCATCAACCTAAAAAGGGGTTTGTACTCATTAACCTAGTAAAGGGTTTATACCTCACCACCTAAGTGATGGGGTGGGATCATTACCAATCTATCGAGGGGTTTGTACCTTGGCAAGCTAGCTTGGTCTCTTCTACACATATGATATCCTATATGAGCAAGAGTCACTTGAGCATGTTTTACTTATGCATTGATCATACATATCATATTGTTATAGTATGTGTATTTCCTATAGTTATGCATTTTGATTATGTTGTCCATCTCTTGTTGCATTGCATTTTACATACTTAGTACATTCAAACATAGTAACGCATACTCTTGCCTACATGATATCACCATGAAAGGGAGTACAATTAAGGTCGGGAGTTGAACTCGATAGTGTCCATAGAGTCTTGCATAATATAATGGTCCCATTCTCGATTAGAGTTTATGAGCACCTTCTTAAGTACAAAATATTGATTGACTAGGTGTTCAAATTATTCGAATTTCTTAAGTTTCGATTTTCCCTTCATTCGTGCCGGTAAGGATGTCTAAGGTATAAAATGAGAAGCTGATGGGATAGATTGTAGGATTATGAATACCTTATGAGGGAGCATAAGGTGACGTTGAGTTAGGCTTGACCTCGGTAAGAGTATACAATAAAACTTAGGCCTTGACGAGAGTTATGAGCTGCAAATGATAATGTCATCTAATGCATTGAGTTTTCTACTCTTGAATTGATATTCACTCATGAGTTGGA
Source organism: Solanum virginianum (assembly GCA_000787875.1). NCBI lineage: Eukaryota > Viridiplantae > Streptophyta > Magnoliopsida > Solanales > Solanaceae > Solanum > Solanum virginianum. Next base: position 40,495 of record DF363763.1, on the reverse strand, counting down.
ATATTTGAGTAATTACGTTCTTGATATGTATATTCCGGAGTCTGGACAGAGATTGCTAAGATCAATAAGGAGTCAAGATTTTGATTGAGTGAGTGAGTACTGAGAGGAGCTTTCGATTGTTATTTGTGCCTTGATGTCCATTTCCACTCATCCTTCGAGTATGAATGATCCCAAGGGGGAGATAATGTAACGTTTAGTAAAATTATCAAAATACCCCTAGGATGGAGTCATGCACATAATGCGTCTTCCGAAGCTCGAATAGAAAATCTGAGAATTGATTTGCGATCAACACAAAATATTTTGTTGGCAAGTGGTCTCGACTTGATTTTAGAACAACCGGATCAAAAAATAATTTTTTGCTCTGAAAATAGAGAGAGTGAGGATACACGATGTGGCCACGACAGTCCCTTGTCACAGACCCACACTTATATTTTTTGTTCAATTTTTTGATGGGGTTGTATTTTTGGAAATACACAAGTTTGCATCATGGACCTATTCTACGGACCTATCCCAGTAAAGTTCAAAATTTTAAATCTTTTGAGGGGCATTCTAGACATTTCTCCATCCCTTCTAGACTTAATCCACGACCAATACAAGTTGTTTTTGGCCTAAAAGAGTTTCAAAAACCTATTTTAAAGCCCCTTATGCAAAAACTAAGTAGAGACCTTGCGCGAAGAGGAGGAGAAAGAGCTAGGGTTCAAAGGATTGAGGCTAATTTCTTGACGAATAGATTAGTAAACTCCATACCAGGTATGTAGCCTACCTAAAACATTAGATAATGTTCATCCACACCCTCTTCATGAATTTGAGTTGAGTTTAGATGTATTAATTGTGTACATTAAATCCTATAATCCTTAAGTCTTAAATTCTTGCATGTGTTGGAGTTTCATGAATGTATTTGAGTAAACTTGTGAGTCTCATCGCTATTATCATGATTCATAAATGTATTTTGCATGCTTGATACCCTAACGGTAACATTATGATTTTTATTGCTTAATGATTAAACTGGAATTTGTGTCCTATCTTTCAAAACTAATTAATGTGAACCTGAGAAGTATGTTTTCTTCCTTCATGTTAGTTTTCTTGCTTCATGTGTGCACTTAATGATATACGTCATGTTGTATGTGTTGAGTGTGGTTAATGTGATGTCACTTGATTGTAATTAGTGAGAGTGTTGCATTATGTGGAGTAGAGTCTTGAATTGCACTGCATGGATGACAATCTTGAGTTATTGAGTTGAGCTACTGAGAATTGAGTTGACTTGTCTGAGATGAGTCAAAGAGTTGAGGTGAGCTAATTTCTATGAACATGTTTTGGTATTGAAAGAGTATTGAACATAGATTTGGGTGAAAAGAGTCACCCCAGAACTACATTACTAGTATAGGATGGTGGCACAGGATAATTCTAGCAGCCCGAGTGCCCATGGAGTGACACTCTCTTAGGATCTGAGAGAGAGGTAGAAGTTGACACGTTCTTTTCCATGGCAAGTTAAGGATGAGTGAGACAATGATACCATATTTGTTGTACATCACCAAAACTCATGGTGGTGGGAGTTATGTTGGTTAGAGAAACTTCCAAGCAGCACTTGAGTTGGGCAAATCATGATTTTTCAAACCGAGTTGCATTTAAATACTAAGTCTATTTCTAAAGCATGATTTCAAACTTAAAAACTTGCGTGATTTCTTAAGTCGAGTTATAAGATAAAGAGTTGAGCCTGAGCTGAGTTGTTGATTGGTTTGAGCCTTATCTATTTACTTTAGTCCGTTTGCATATCGTACATTACACATACTTACATCACTCGGCGCTGCATCGTTTCATGATGTAGATACATATGATAGAGGACTTTAGTAGATGCACCCTTGAGGTTCAGAGTTCCTGAGTTCTAGAGATGGTGAGCCCTCCTTATCTTCGGAGGAGCCCTTTTCGTTTACTACATATTCTACCTTTCTTGAGTTGGGTAGCCATGGCTTGTCATGGTACCATCTAGATGTTAGAGGTAGAGGCTTCATAGATATTGAGAAATGATGTGGAGTATTGTCCCTTTTCCAACGTTTGTTATTGTAAAATTCCTTTTATTATATAAAGACTGAGTTATTTGATTACTTTACGATTTTTTCTTTGAACATTTTTCTTCTACTATTGAGTATGAGGTGATGATTAGGCCAAGTGGTTCGTTTGGGGACTAGTTATAGTCTCTGAGTGCCGATCGTGCCAAGGGTACCTTCCTGGGGTGTGACATAGCATTTGGCATTTTGGACTTGGCTGCTACGATCCATATTACGAGTTGTTGTCTGGTCCATGACTCTTAGTGCCTTCTCTTAGTCCATGCTTGTAATTCTTGGTCCAATTTTAATCAACACTATTAATAACTACGAGATCCTCTTCTATGAGTCGTAGTCGTCACTACGACTCATACTCTGGGCTTGTATGGCTGAACTTCAATTTCTCAAATTTTGATTTTGGAAGTTGTTAATCACTACGATCATCCCCTATGACACGTAGCTTGGGCTACGACTTGTGGTGGGTCTCGTAGGTCCTTAAATTCACCAAAATCTTCTAATTTTTTCCAAAATCAGGCTAACTTGTATTTTCTACAAAACTAAATACAAAACACATAAAAATGATAAAAGTCGCATTGAGAACATACAAAATCCCTTGTTTTGGGCACCAAATGTGCTGTATTTTGATAGTACATCAATCACGAACTCGCTCAAAGGACAATTATTTAACTATAAGAAAAATTTCTAATGACCTCGAGGTAATTAAGTACAGGAATGGGAGTTACAAATATTCATTCCTAAATTATATCACTAATCATATTTATAAGTTGATGTCAATTCAACAAAGTCATTAATATTTACTCTTTTCTAACATATTTATCATGTATTTACCTATTTACCCAAACCTTATATTTAAACTAAAAACAGTATCACACATATTAATGATGTTAAAAATCAAATGATGAATAGAGCAATTATTTTTTTTATCAAATTATTAACATATATTATTTTTGTTAAATTTTGCATAATCTAATAGTATTTTAATCCTATTTCATAGAGGCAACAAAGTAAAAATGCTCAACACGACTACAATCAAATAGAGAAGAACTTACTTATATACCTACAATAATAGTATTACCTCTCTATGCAAAATAGGAATGAATACCATCAAGAACTCAAATACTTAGATACTTAAATACTCATTCTCAGGAATAGACTTCGAACATAATATCTAAAGTTTAAACTATTTCTACAACATCATTATTAGGCACAAATACTATCAAGGACTTGCATACTTAAGTACATAGAGGCTCAAAAGGGACATCAACTCAAATATAGGAACTTAACAACATTATCACAATTTAGGAGCACTCATTCTCTACCATCACACATAACTCTTCTACTATCATCAATACTTCTAACTAGACTGGAAAGATGGATTAGTCAAAGGGCTTAGAACGGAGATCATTGACATGATTCAATCAAAATTTCTTATGTGAAGACATTCATAACAAAGTACAATCTCCCTCGTCTATCAAAATTTACTCTCAGTTCATAGAGCTATACGTTGTTTGAAACTCAAGTCACATCTTATTCAGCATAGAATTGGAAACTCTTGGATTCATAGGGTAAGATCAAGATTAATGAATGAATTTATCATTTCTCCTCCTCGAAACTTATCATGAAAAGGAATCAACATGATATGCATTGGACTAGGGCATAGGTACGATAGTCATACACTAGAAGGGAATAGAGTATCACCTCAACTGAAGGGTAAAGATCGTATAAGATGGAAAAGAGTTGATATCTTATCTCGATTAGTCCATCACTATCGAAGGCTCACGATCTACTCGGGTTTACCACTTCATCATCTCCCCCTTAGCTCTCAAGGTCCTTTCTCTAAATTTGGGAATCAATATTCTCTACTAGGTTATAAGCATATACCTCCACTTGGTCAAGGAATCACTTGCCACAAGAATATCTTAAGCTCTTCTATTATTTGATAGTTGCATACATATAACTAGCCACTTGGACTCTTTTCAATGATATCACTCTTAGCTCTTTCCTATCTCTATGGAAATCTCTTTATATTTGCTATTCTTATGTTGTACATAACCACTTCCCACAACTTTTACAATCTAACCTCCTATTCTTGATTAGAGTTGATGACCTCCTTCATGAGTTTGAAAAATTGATTAACGAGGCGTTTGAATGATTCGAATTGCTCAAGTTCTGATGTCCCCTTTGTGTCTACCGGTGAGGATATCTAAGGTATATAAACACATATGTATAAGACCTAGAATATCATGGAAAACTCATCATCATCTATTATAAGCCCCAAATCAACTTAGCTAATTGTGACGACAAAGATTAATTAGATTAGCCTACTTCACATCGACAACTCAAATATACTATCTAGATTCTCATAGTTGTCATAACAAAGAACATCACCCATTTGTACACACTCATGGGTACATATCTCAAACGTCTTAAGCCTCCTCATTTCTAGTTCTTCTCCCTTAATTTACTATCTCCATATAAGAGATACCTCTACTCTACTCCTATCACCATGTTCCTTGCCAGTCAAAATCTTAATAATTGAACACACACTACAACAAGAATCTTAGGTCAAATCTCTAGCAAGGACTATCAATATCATCATGTTATCTCCCTCTTCATATCAATCGCCAAAATTCTAGGCTTAAGGATTATTGCTAACATCTGTATCACACATCGCCCTCGTAATATACCAACCTATAACTACTAGGTAACAATTTTGGAATATAGGCCTACTAAAGTCTCATAGAGAATACTCAATCCACATCCTATCTTAACAACTCATGTACCATTTACCTATCTAGTATATCTCACATTATTATCTAGCTAATCACATAACTATATGAATCTTATGATACTCGAACGTTGAAATTATAAACCTAGTTTAGGTCTATCACCTCAGATGTACTCTGTTTCCCCTATTTAACATCTATCCTTCACCCTGGCTAAAATAACATCAAAATATATTAACATAGACCTCTTTCTAGTTTTGAGCACGCTCTAAAACATTCTAACACTAACTCTCTCTGTCTCTACAGCTCATCATGACAATCTTAGGGCACTCACCACTCTTTGATCCAACTTAGGAAAATTAACTCATCACCTTTACTTGACTAATAGGTACATAACTCTAACTTTACGCCTCAATCAGCCATCACTCTTGATATCTTGTCTCTTTCTTTCCATCATCATTCTTCTAACTCTGGGATGGTTCAATTCTACTCAGGGTTTATAAGACTTCACATCTCACTCTTACATGGTAACATTAAACTCTTTAGAGACATAAGTTACTCGCTCATAGGTAATGTCAGAGGCAAGTTTTGAAAAATAAGGTCTGGTACATCTAGAACTGACTCAAATGCGTAATTCGTATGAGTAATAGTGCACTCTTTCTAGTCACTAGACTTAGCATACTAGTCAGCTTGTCTCAAGCATGGTGCAATTCCTCTACCATTCTGATTACTTTATCACAGAGGATCTCATCTATAAGAGTGTGAACATTACTATCTCTATCACCTCGTGGATGAGGCATAGTCGAAAGGTTTTGAGCATTTCTCAAATCATCATTGATTTATTAAGAAACAACTCTATTATACAATTCAAAATTTGAAAGAAGGGAAATTTTTCCAAATGTCCCATAGCCTCTTATTATGGTTGTGGCACTCTTCAAGAATAAGGACTCTACTAGACATAGCTTCATAGACTCCCAAGGACACTTGAACTCTGTGCTCTGATACCAAGTTTCTTATGCCCAGGAGGGTACCCTAGGTGTAACCAACACTCAGAGACTGTTACTAGTCCCAAGTGAACCACTTGGCTTCATCACATTAATTCAATCAATAAACTCAAGACAATCAGTGGAAGACTAAGGAAAGTTATGGGCACATCTCATCTTTTCTCAAAATAATAATGTTAATAAATAAAAGGGCTAGTAGAAGGAACTAGCTCAACAACTCTTAACATCAACAATCGACTGTAGTCTATGAAGCCCCTATCACTATCAAGTGGTGCCAATGACAGACTCATGGCTACATCAATCAAGATAAAGCTAATCAAGTCTAACTCTAAAGCAAGATGAAAATAAAAGTAATGAATCCTCCTAAGTAGGGGAGGCTCACCAGTCAGCTGAACGTACAAAATCCTCAACGATATGCCTATTGATGATCCCTAATCCATATATTTACATCATGGAATGATGCAGCACCTAGTGGCGTCAATACGTGGAATGTATGGTAGGTAAAATAACAAAATGAAAATAGAAACAGGTAGAATAATTTGGTACAACATCAACTCAAAAATAAGAACCAGTCAAAATGTCAAATGTCTATCTAAAGTAATAATAAAGAGTAGGAAATGACACATCAATATCAATCAAGACTCATACCATCATATTAACATCAGAATTCTATCAATATAGAACATATGACAGTTGTCACCTATGAGCCAAAGATGATACAACGAAGTGATGTTGTTGGTACATTCGTACAGTACCTTGTCAGGGTAAATGACGTCTCTATCAATGGATCCACAATACCATCAAGTCCTATTTTGAGACTGAGGAAATATTCGTCTTCATGGTTCAATATTCGGCTATGCTGGCCACATAGTTAATGAGTGTGAGTAAGACTCACTCTTGCTCATTTCAGTGCTCAATACTCCTCCCAGGACACAACATGCTCATAAGCTATCAAACATCAATATTTCTGATCACTAAGTCTCTTTTGGACAAGGAATATCAACTCATCTCATCAACCATCCCCTCAATAGATTAGGAACATTCTTTAAGATTTAGTTCAACCTCCTCAACATCATTATCAATACACTCATTTCTAGACTAGAACCACAACGACAAGCACATGTATATCATCAAGGCTCTAGATTCATTTCCTAAGTTCATTTTTGCATGCTTTCAAAAGTTAACATATAGGGTTTATACAATATCACATGAAAAGTATTCAATTTAAGAAAACAAGTTTATAATGATCATCAGCATATGAAAATACATGTAAGTAATATAGTTTTCAAGAATTAAATCAAGATAATACTTCAAGAAACATGTATGGGGACTCGTGGACTCTCAACTCATCTATGACCATCTATGGGTGACATGGGAGAACAATCAAATACATTTAGTTTAGTCTTACATACCTGAAAAGTTAATATTACAATTGGAATTTGATGAATACTAGCTTTCTTGGAGAAAATCCTCAATCTAGATTGTTCTTTTAGAGTGGAAGAACTTGGAAAGACATTGTTTGAAGGGCTTCTCTTTGATTCTTGAAGTCTTGGCTTAGAATTTTTAGAGTTCTTGATGAAGAACCCTACATTCTTGCAAAAGAAGAATTAAAAAATCCTTTCTTAGGATTCATGAATTCGTCTTCTTGAAATTCTAGGTTATGATTTTAGATTTTATTATAGATTCATGAATAGATGAAGAAATTTGGGTTGGTTAGATTAAAATTCATAAAGAATAACTTACTTTGAGGATGAATCTTAAAGGCTAATCCTAACTTGATAACTTCTTAATGATTTCTGAGCATTTATGTTCAGGAGTGAAAGAGAGGGTTTTTAATTATGAAACTGACGTTTTATGCGTTTGGGACCTTAAATAGACCTCCGAAGGTTTTAGGATAAACGTACCCTCAAAATAATAAGAAAAAAATGTCATTATCTTATCTAGTAAGGGTCCATGTTTAGTCCGTGACATGCTCTAGGCGTGGACCTACAGACATCTCTGCACTCATTCATTAAAATGACCATATCCTTCTACTTCAAACTCTGATTAAGGTGAAATTAGACATGTTGGAATGCTAATTCAAATATCTTAAATTTGATGAATTGTAGGTCATTAAGTCATTGTACTTTACGAGATATGGTCATTTGAAGTTGACCCTTCTATCTAATCATATGAAAACTTAGTTAGTAGAGATTCATTGAACTTGGCTTGATGTAAAAGAGCCCTTATACTCGTTTATTGAACATAGAAGGGGTTGGGAAATGACCAAAAGGCCCTTCCCATAAAAAGAAAAAAAAATTCACTCCGTGACACTATTTCCACTCGTGCCTAGGGTGCGAACATGTGTATTTTCATGAATTTTCTCAAAACACGTTTTTTCCAATTTACGTCAAAATTTTTTTAAAAAAAATAAGTGTAAGGGCGCATCCCTTGTGCATCACGCCTAGGGTATGCATCAACATTGTTTTCATTTTATTTACAAAAAATTATCTTTTGACTCAGTCACTTCAAAATTTGTTCGAGACCATTTTTCCACTCAATTTTTCATGCTACTCGCAAATCTAATTTGAATTTTTTCATTGAAGCTTAGGAAGATGCGTTATGCACACAATTCCACTCTTGGGGTATTTCAAAAATTTCATGGGGCACTACACACCCTTAAAGAAAGTAAAACACAAACAGAAGCAACATAATAGGTAGATGGATGATGGCTTGTCCTTGGATGATAGGACTCACCATAATAACTTGGAAAATATGAACTAGTCGTCAAAAGGTGGATAAATATAGTCTCTGGTCTGTACATAGTAAGTTCATATAGGCAAAAAGTATACATTAGTATGTTTGAATATACTAAGTATTCGAGCATGCAATATATATAAACTTATTAACCCTACATTTAGTGTTAGATGATAAGGGCACATTTATATAGAAAGAAGTGTATAAGCAAAGAAGAGTAATATATCAATATGTCATGAAATCCATGATGCATTCAAATGCCAATATACTTCAATATAGTGGGGGTGTAACCTCAATTAACACGTAAGACCATGCAAACTACTACATGGAATTTCAATGTTATGCCTACACCAGAGGAAAGAAGGAGTCACTTGCCAAGGTGGACATCCATAATGCTTATGTGGGTCCACTTTAGCTACATAATTGACCAAGCCTCAAGTAACGAGTGGTCCATCAAGAGAATCAAGCCTCATATAATGTTGATCCCTCTAAGGATTCAACCTCACCTAATGAGTGACACTTCTATGGATTCAACCTCATCTAATAGGTGATCCTTTAACCTACAATGAAACATAGTTATGGGACTGAGATTAACGTCTAATGGGTCATGCCTCAACTAAGGGGATGAGCCTTAATCTCAAGGTTCTCTTGGTGCTAAGTCATTATCACACAAGAATACATACACACACATATATATATATATACATACATGCTTTTAAAAGAGGAAAAAGTCATTTCAAATCCGTCAATGCATATTAGGCTTAAAAGCCAAAACATACTTCATAATCATGCATACTTGGGCTAAAAAGTCAAATCCAATCATAATCATACATGTTTGGGTTCAAAGGCCAAATCATACTTTATTTCATACTTTCATGCACAGTAATAACTCATTTGTACTTGTACATAGTGATGTAAACACACCCATAATTGCGCAAAGAGCCATACCATAGATATTATGTTATCATTTCTCATGTCATAACTATACTTTCATCAAAATCATATTTATCAACATAATTGGGTCTTAACTCACTTCATAATCTTCATGAAAATCAATGTGCATATATACATATTGTGACACTCCATAACTCTTTCCTCACATGTACCTATGTTTCAAGCCCCATTCTTATATGTGAAAAGTGTATTAGGATCATAAGAGATCTCTAGTACTTAGTCAAGTTGAAAACTTTCCCATAAGTTGAGTTTCTAGTGTTAGATTATGCAAGGGTCAATTTTAAAAGAACACAACTCTTAGAACACAAAGAATTAGATAGCCAAGTATAGAGTTCAGAGTCAAAAGTTATAGTCATTTTACTGGAGACTGTCAGGTGTAGAGTTCTAAGAAGCCTATTACGGATCGTAGAACGATGTATGGCTCATTTGCTAACTCGTGGGAAAAAGTCTTAAAATTTCAAATTTTGGTCCTACATTCTACAGACAAATTTATGAATCATAGAACCTTCTATTAGCTATAGATTGGATTAGTAAAAGTGAATTACAGACACTAGAATTTGTTCAAAAGTTTATAGAAGGGTCCCTAGGCGCCGTGGAATGTTCTATGGGCCGTAGATGGACCTGTTGATGACTTTTGATAGCTTTTTAAGAAAGATTATTTTGGACTTTTTCCACCCTTTCAAATCCTCAAGTTGATATTTTTATACCTAAATAAAACCATAAATATGTCATATCAATCTTTTTATGCTAAAACACTCCTCAAATGTAGAAACAATGTTTCAAGTGAGAAACAATGCTAGGGTTTGAAGGCAATCTTGTTAAATCTTCCAAGCTAGTTCAAGATTAAAAACTTTCACGTATGTAAGGCTAACCAAACATGAATTTTGTTCTCCCATGTGCCCCATAACCTAAATTGATGGAGTTATGAGTAAATTGAGATTCTCATGAATGGTTCTTAAAGGTTTTTCTTAAATTCTAATATATTTTTACATAATCTTCCATGCATAACTATCTTTATGAATTAAATGTTTGAATTAAATGATTTCGCCATACTACATGAACCCAAGCATGATTTGTTATTATTTTCACATATTTTACTTACATGAGCATGCATGAGCATATTTTGAGTCTAAAGAGTTTATGGAATCCCTAAATGCTTTAATTCTACATTTGTTCTCCTAAATGATATATGTTAGAATGATCTATGATTGAGTCCTTATGAGTCAAGAACTGAACCTTAAAATTGTGTTAACCTAATAGTTGATAGTTGATGTTATGAGTTGAGTTGATAAATGTCCAACGAGACTAGATGAATGACTTAACCATAGGGTTAATGTCTTATGAGCATATTGAGTCTTGGGAAAAGTATTGAACACTGAAATATGTAAGAGTAAGTCCAACTCAAACTCAATAACTACGTATCCGAGTAGGTGAGGATTGAACCATAAAATTGAATATTTCCGATTGTCCATAAATACAGACTTGATGGTACTAATTTTGGATGTAATTAAGGGAAGTCTTATACCTCGGCAAGGTATTGGATGGATGTGGCAATGACATTACTTTGTTGTATCATCACCAGCTCATAGGTGGTGGTTGTCAGTTAAAAACACTCCCAAATAGGCTTTGATAGTACTTTGAGTGGATGATACATAGATGATAGATGAGTTGTCATCATCTAAATTTCATTCTTACTTTAGACTCTTGACATGATGAATGTGTTTCCTACTTCTTGAGTTGATGTTATTCTTCTTTTAAATGTTTCATTTTGCCATTTTACATATAGATACATTCCACTTACTGATGTCCAATTTGGGCCGGCATCTTTTCATAATGCAAAGATAGGTACTAGCAGTCATCAATAGGTTCCCTATCGAGGACCTACTTGCATTCAGATGATTGGTGAGTCCACCCTTACTTTCAGAGGATGTGATGTTTTTTTCCTTATAGCTTTGAATTTAGCCTTTTTATTTAATTTTGATGTAGCGATGGATCTGTCATTGACACCACTTAGTCAGATGCTTCAGAGACTTCATAGACTGGACTGTCAAGTATGACTAGATGTTACTTTTAACTAGTTTCCTTACATACTAGTTTGACTTAGTTGACGGATAGATTCTTTTCTTTTGGCCTTTCATTATCAATTTGTCACTACTTTTTGTCCAGTAATCTTTATCATTGTTGTCTTTGCTATTAGATTGTGATTGAATGAATGTAATAAGGTCAAGTAGTTCATTTGGGGACTAGCAATAGTCTTTGAATGCCGGCCACGCCAAGGATACCCTCCTAGGGTATGAAAATCATGGTATCAGAGCACAAAGTTTAAGAGTCCTAGAGAGTCTATGAAACCGTGTCTAGTAGAGTCTTGTTTATGAGTGTTATGCACCACACTTTATAAGCAAGAGGCTATAGGACATTAGGAATTGTTACACTCTCTTGTATTCTTAGTTCGTGCGATAGAGTTAAAGACTCTACAAAGAACTTTTCTAACTCATGCATTACGTGCTTGCAAATCATGCCTCCAAAGTGTACTATGACCCAGACAATTATTTCAGCTAGTAATCTTGAGAATTCCACTACAGAGATGCCTCTTTAGATGGAGAGAAGAGGTTGAGGCCAACCTACAAAAGCCGCTAGGACTCCTCAGCCTCCCACTACCTCACCTACTCCTACCATAAAGGCTATTTTCAAAGGAGCTATCACTATACTCACCTAACTAGCAGCTACTTAGAGTGGGAACCGGAGTTCACAGACTCATAGTTCTAATCTCATGAGCCAATAACTGCCACCAGACTGAGAGATATTTTAAGGATGAACTACCAGTTTCACTGGATCAAAGGTTGAGAAAGACCCTAGAACTTTATTGATGAGTTGTGGAAAGTGATAAAAGTTATGAATGCGATTTAGACAGAATGAGTTATCAACTCAAGGATATGGAAAATGTCTAGTACAATTAATGGAAGAAAGTTGAGGTAAGGTTGTCGAGCCTACCATTGGGGATGACATCGAGCGTGCCTTTGTTCATCATTTCTTTCCACGAGAGTTAAGGGAAGTGAAGGTCAAGGAGTTTGTCTACTTGAAGCAAAAGGGGATAACTGTCAAGGAATATAGCTATAAGTTCATAGTGCTATCCATGTATGCTCTACTGATGGTCCCGGACATAATATCTAGAATGAGAAAGTTTGTATTCGACTTATGCAAACATATGAAAAAGGAGTGCAAAGCGACATTGCTAATTTGGAACATGGACATATCTAAGTTTGCGGTATATGCGTAACAACTTAAGGAGGACGAGAAGAAGGATGGGGAGGAGCACTTAATCAAAAAGGCTAAGTTACCAGGGCATGAGCCTAGCTAGCATAAGCAAGGTAAAGGAGACAGGTCCTATTTCCATAATAGTGTTCAAACTATACACCGTCCTCACCAAGTGCACTAGCTCCGAGTAATAGGTATGATCAGAAGTCTCAGGGCTATCAAAATTCGAAATCTTAGGGTTCTAAATCCGAAGCTAGTGTTACTCAGGGTTTGAGGGGAAATCACCATATAGCAAGTGTGGTAAACTCCATCTAGATGAGTGTCGTGAGGGTACAAATGCTTTCTATAGGAGCAAACAGACTTCTCTCTTTCAGAATGAGTGCCCAATGAGGAGGAGGGATAATAAAGGTAATAAAGCTCAGTATATAACAATACCATAGAGAGGTGCCACAACTAATATGGCCTGGGGGTATAGGCTGTTTGTATGCAATGGGAAATTAACAAGATCACGACGTTGTAGCAGACATTGTCACGGGTATGCTTTGAGTCTTTTCATATGATATGTATATCTTGCTTGACCCAGGTGCCACTCTATCATTTGTAACTCCATATGTGACTAGTAAGTTTGAGATCCTTCCTAAATGTCTTCTTTAGCTCTTCAGTGTTTTTACTCTTACTGGTGAGCCCATTCTAGCAGAAAAGATATATAAAGATATCATGGTGTCTATCTATCATAGAGATACTTTGGCAGACTTAGTTGAGTTACAAATGATTTACTTTGATATGATTCTTGGCATGGATTGGCTTTACGCCTCTTATACACCTATCAATTGTAGAACCCAGACAGTCAAATTTGAATTCCCGAATGAGCTTTTTATAGTGTGGAAGGGTAGTTCTACAGTGCCTAAGGGTAAGTTAATTTCCTACCTTAGGGCTAGAAAATTAATTTCTAAAGGATGTATCTAGTACCTCATGGGAGTTAAGGCTAATAATGTAGAGTCTCAACCTTTGGAGTTAGTTCCAGTTGTTAATGAGTTTTCTGATGTCTTCCCTGAAGATTTGCTTGGAGTTCCTATTCATAGGGAGATTGACTTAGGGATCGATGTTCTCCCTGATACTCAGCCTATCCCTATTCTGTCATATAGAATGGCTTTCGCAAAGTTGAAAGAACTAAAAGAGCTGTTGAAAGATTCTTGCATAAGGGGTTATTAGGTCGAGTGTGTCACCATGGAGTGCTCACGTCCTGTTCGTATGGAAGAAACATGGTTCCCTCATGATGTGTATGGATTATTACCAGTTTAATAAAGTGACAATTAAGAACAGATATTACATTCCGAGGATTGATAACTTGTTAGACCAACATTAGGGTCCTACTATTTTCTCCAAGATAGACCTCATATAAGGCTATCACTGGTTTAAAGTAAGAAAATATGACATCCCAAAGATGGCTTTTGGAGCCTAATATAGTCACTTTGAGTTTCTGGTAATGTCTTTCAGAATGACCAATGCTCCTGCCACTTGCATAGTCATGATAAATAGAGTATTCAGACAGTACCTTCATATGTTTATGATTGTGTTCATTGATGATATTTTGGTGTACTCCAAAGATGAGGGAAATCAAGTCGACCACCTTCGAGTTGTTTTTCAGACCCTCAAAGATAAGGAGTTGTATGCCAAATTTTCAAATTATGAGTTCTGTCTTAAATAAGTGTCATTTTTGGTCCATGTTATCTCCTGTAATGGTATTCGAGTTGATATGAAGAAGATTGAGGTAGTTAAAACCTAGCCTAGACCCACCTCTCCAACTGATATAAGGAGTTTTCTGGGTTTGGCTAGTTACTATCATAGATTTTTTAAAGGATTCTCTTCTACATCCTCACTATTAACTAAGTTGACTCAAAAGAAAGCTAAGTTTCAGTGGTCCGACAAATGTGAGAAGAGTTGTTAAGAGTTGAAAACCAGATTGAGAACCACACCAATGACTCTACCTAAAATAACCAATGATTTTATGATCTATTATGACATTTCTAGAGTGGGATTAGGATGTGTTTTGATGTAGAGAAGTAAGGTCGTACCCTATACTTCTAGACAACTTAGAACCACGAGAGGAACTATCCAACTCACAACACAGAATTAGTTGTGGTGGTGTTTGTTCTAAAGATTTGGGACCACTACTTATATGGAGCGCATGTTGATGTATTCACAGACCATAAGAGATTGCAATATTTATTTACTCGGAAAGAGCTTAACTTGAGGCAGTGAAGATAGCTTGAGTTGCTCAAGGACTAAGACATGAGCATCCTCTATGATCCAAGTAAAGCTAATATGGTTGCTGATGCTCTTAGCAAGTTGTCTATGGGAAGCACTACTAATGTGGAAAAAGAGAAGAAATAGTCCACCAAATAGATGCACAGACTAGCGTGATAAGGAGTTCAACTAGATTAATCTAGTGAAGGTGGAATACTTGTGCCTAATGGGTGTATGTCATCCCTAGTAGTAGAGGTAAAAGAGAAACAAGACCATGATCCTATATTACTCCAATTGAAGAAAGACTTACACAAGTAGAACGTAATGGCATTCGTCAAAGGGGAAGATGGGGTATTGAGATACCCAAATAGATTGTGTGCTCTAAATGTTGGTGTTATTCAAGAAAAGCCTATGGATGAAGCCCATAACTCTAGATGTACCATCCATCCAAGGTTTACCAAAATGTACCGTGTCTTTAAGGAGGTTTGCTGGTGGAATGGGATGAAGAAAGTGTCACGCCAAAAGTCTTGTTAAGGCGGACTGGCACCCGTTGCCGATAAGACTCGGGAGAACCAACCTATATTCATGTGCTTTATATATATATATATATATATATATATAAGATTTCTTTATTCAACATGCGTTTAAGAAAGTAAACAGTAATAACAAGCCAAAAGGAGGTTAGGCTATTGGGGCCACGTTGTCTAATGTAGGAGACATGACCACACTTTAATTTACATAGTCTACAAAGCCTCTACATAAGGAAAAGTATCTGATAAGGGTTGGGACAGGTCCCACCTTGACTAACTATACAATACAAAAATATAAGCTCTAGACACACAATGCTACGAAGTAACCTGGAGCTTGGTAACAACAACTGGATATCCTGTACTCTTACTGGGGAGATCTACTAGCACCTGTATCTGCAGTATGAAATGCAGGTCCCCCGTATGGGACATCAGTATGAGATAGTCTACTAAATATATAAGGAAGCAAATACTGTATGTAAAGTAACAACTCAAATGAAACTATGCACTAGCTCAATTACCTTTGAGATGATTCTTTTGGTTGTCACAATATTGGAGTTGTAGGGCTATATATGTAGCATGTTACATGTAGATAATCATACAAGATAATAGGACAATAAAAAGAGTGTGTCTGAGTTGGTAAATACCTTTATGTACCAAGGAAGAATCTAGATTTCATGGCAAGTAATACGAAATCAAGTAGCCTTACATACCTCGTTATACGACCTCATTATTACCTCGGGATTACCTTCCCTTCCTCAAAATATTTATCTACCACATAGCAGATAATAAAAATAGCATTAGTAGCCAATAGATACATCTTGGCATCCCAATCTTATAAAAAAACAACATACGGGAAGCAAACGGATAATTATAAACCCGAGCGTATTCTTTCAACTTTTTCGCGCCTAGTCGTGTTTTCTATTATACATTCTCATATACATATCATGTGCAAACTATTTTAGTGCTATAAGAGTCTTACAACAACCCACAAAGCACAACACATAACAATTCTACAAAACATACAAATGGGCGGTATAACGTTACATCCCTTCGCTACATTTTGACATCGACAATTCCAAACCTGTACCAACTTTAACCAAACAGTCCCCACCATATATATATATATACATAAAATGAATCTTAAAATAGTTCAAAAATAGTCCTCAAAATAAGTGGAGGACATGAGACTACAGTCCACAATCAATCAGCCCACAAGTTCCTATTACGAGCACAAATATGATATCACACAAGAACTAAATTTCATGGACTAAAAAAATGGTGCAGCAGCCTTTATACATCATAATAGAAACAATATTAATTAAGAATAGCAGCATCCCTTCATAATCTATCACGACCCAACCTATGGGCCGTGACTAGTGCTCGATTGGGCACCCGAACTCAAACACCAAACTAGATTCTAATTATAACAGCTATCTTATTATTATATATTTTAGAAATTTTGGTAGAGTTTCCTTTATTTTATAGACTATCCAAACTCCTGCTTACAGAAAAGTCCCAGCCAATACTGTATATACATATATTCATACAGGCCGACAAGGTTACCACTGCGGCTAAACCGCCAAACATACATAACATACGTATATAGCCATACAAACTATAATATCCCGTACACATAGGTGTCCACAGACCTCTAATCGGACCCAATAAATTTAGAAGATGGGACAGGGGCTCGTCGTACCCTCGAATATATAGGAATGCAAAATAGTAAATAAGTGTATATACCAAATGTTCGCTTCGAAGCAAAAGAAGCACTTTGAACAGCAGTCAAAAATCCTAAGCTGGGGGATCACTACTCTGTGCGCCTGTACCTGCAAACATGAAACGCAGCCCCCGAAGAAAGAGGGGTCAGTACGAAATATGTGCCGAATATGTAAAGCATAATGTACAAAACATAAATCAGAGTAGCTATCCAAAATGGGAGTATAACAATTAAGTGCATGTCCAAAAGCAGTAAAATATTTATTCTCAAAATACCAAACCATGCCTAACGAAGTGGAACCAGTGGTGATCTCCAAAACATATGCCATCTACCGCCATTGCCAGAAAGTTCAAATCTTCTAGAATCTTTGTCACATATCAAACCTAGGATAAGTGAGCTAGGCGTCCCTATACTCACGAATCCTAATATAGAAATGACATAGTGCAAAAGTTGGACTGCTCGGATTACGAGTTGAGCCTACAAAGATTTGTCTTGGACCGCTTGGATTACGAGTTGCGCCCACCAAAGATATGTCCTGGACCGCTCAGATAATGAGTCGCGCCAACCAAAGTTATGTCTAGGACCACTCGGATTACAAGTTATGCCCATCAAAGATATGTCTCGGACTGCTTAGATTACGAGTTGCGCCCATCAAAGATATGTCATGTAGTGCTCGAATTATAAGTCGCGCCCATCAAAGATATGTCTTGGATCACTCGGATTACGAGTCGCACCCACCACAGATATATCCTAGATTGCTCGAATAACGAGTCGTGCACACCAAAGATATATCCTGGATCACTCGGATTACGAGTCGCGCCCATCAAAGATATGTCCTCGACTGCTCAAATTACGAGTTGCGCCCATCAAAGATATGTCTTGGACCGCTTGGAATACGAGTCACGCCCACCAAAGATATGTCCTGGACCGCTTGGATAATGAGTTGCGTCCACCAAAGATATGTCCTGGACCACTCGAATTATGAGTCGCGCCCATCAAAGATATGTCCTGGATCGCTTGAATTACGAGTCGCGCCCATCAAAGATGTGTCTTGGACCGCTTGTGTTATCGAGTTGCGCCCAAGCATAATACCAACATATCAAAAGTCCAATCACAACACAACGCCAAACACAAGATATCGCCAGACACAACATACCATCCGAGTATACATATATATCATAGTAGGCACAAGTAGAGTCGGGCATAATCATAGGCATAAAATATTTGTCATAAATCCAAAGGATAAGTAAAATAATCATATTTAAAATTAAAATAATAATTATCACATATTCTTTCAAAGATTATCAAAATTTTGTAAAAGGGTTTCGTGGGTCCCACGGTCGATGGAAACTTGATCTAGCCTGACTTAGGAGGAACATACTTAGTCTAGGTCATACGAGTTACTATGAAGCGTTTCAGAATGATTTCCAAGGCAATTTCTAACTTCTAATCTCCTTAAGGGATTCAGCAGTTAATTCTTAATCCAGGAACTTCTTTACAGGAACTCTGTGAAAATAACAAGGCTTAAACTCTTTTTCTTAACTCAAGTTGAAGAGTAGGGAACTCTTAAGTACAATTTATTTGCTTCTATCTATAGATGATGGCAGTAAGTAATTATTCCTTATGAGAAGCTATTGTAGATGATTATGTTTACGGAACAAATGTTACACCCAGAGCCAGACTTGTTCAAATAACGCAGTAGTTGAAATAACAGAGACATCATCATATAATATATGAAATACATAAAGTTGAACCAATCCTCAAGTGTAAACAGTGTGTGCAATGTACTGGAAGCAGATGATACAGTTGGTATATTCCTTTCTCCGAAATAACTATTTGGCACTTCTAATACTTGAAAGTAGTTATAGTCCAGCAAAATTAGTACAAGTCTCTAATTGATTAATTTCGATGAAAATGCCACGAACGAACATAGATCAAACTTAAGCCCAAAGTAATGAGGGCTTTCTATCAAAGGTCATAAGCGTTTATATTTGTCAGAACAGTTAGCACATAAAGTCTTTCAAACTAATCAATTTCTCTTCAAACTTTTACCATTTAGGAATTTCAAAAACACAAGGGCTAAGGATATAACTAATTATTCACCAGAATGGCCAAGAATGAATATAAAGTATATCTAGGCTTGATTTGTAAGGAAATGGGATCTTTTGAGACTTATAGGATTTATCCATGTCTAACTAGGTCATGCCAAAGAACGGAGTGTTTTACATACCTAAAACTCTCTCCGAAACAATTCAAATATAAACCAACTCCAATTTACGCTTCAGATCACCCAAAGTTTACAAACAATTTATAACAATGTCAATTAAGTCACTAAAGACTTCTCGAAGTTAAATTCCAAATTTACCCTTAATTCTATAAAAATTTCGACAGCCTACAAATAATCCATAACCATACCAAACAATTAAGTAAAGACTTCTTAGCATTAAATTCCAAATTTACCCTTAATTCTATAAAAATTTCGACAGCACTTCCCCTAGAATATAGGCTGCCCCGAGAATATACTCAGCTCAAATTAATGTTTCATGGTTTCAAAATAATATAACACTACATACATGCATATCTCAAATTTTCGGCCCCCAACTTTAATACTCACAACTTATTTTAACATGCTATCTTTCATGGTATTCTTTCAGTTTAGCATACTAAAAAACACATAGAACCTTAATAATACATAAAACAAGACTAAAGATTACCTTAACTCTTCAACCCCTTAAGTAGGCTTAAATCGCCAAAATCGTAGAAAGACGCATTTTCTTGACCAACTAACACTTCCACGCTACTTAGGGGACTCAATATATGAGGTTTGTAATGTCAAAATAACTTTATAATCAAAAAATACAAATTTTGCTCTCTTGCTACAGTAACCCGAGGACTTGCTTGAAGGTTGTGGTTCTTGTTCCAATTATTTTCTAAGTGTGGAGAATAAATAAAGTCTTGTACAAGATATCTACATATATAGAGATGAGGGAATTCCATAAGGGGCCAAGTGTACCCCACTTGGACTAATAAGAAGGCAACACAAATTTAAGTGGGGCACACCTCCTTTTCGTCAAGACCCTAAGTTACAAAAACTCCACTTTGGTCACTAAACTTCTCCTAATTGATCCCATTGAGGACATACGGGTCCTAACACCCCATGTTTTGAAAATTTTATATGAGTTCCAAACTTTCTTATAATGTCACTTTGGTCCCAAACTCTCCAATAATACCACTTTAGTCCCCAAACTTCCAATAATTCCACTTTGGTCCCAAATTCCCATAACGGTTCCAATGCACAAAAATACGGGTTCTAACATCCTTCCCCCCTTAAAACATTCATCCTCGAATGTTAAATTAGCCTTACGGGTTTTGTAACCAACTTAGGGGGTGTTTTCTATTTCAATTATCATAACAACTACTACTACAGCTCTATCGCACGATCTAGGATCAGAAAGAAGAGTAACATCCTAAATGTCCTGTAGCCTCTTGTTTATAGATATGGTGTACGATACACCGATAAACAAGACTCTACTAGACACGGTCTGTGGACACTCTCAGAACTAACCGCTCTGATACCACTTCTGTCACGACCTAACCCGTGGGCCATGACTAGTGCCCGATTGTGGCACCCGTACTCAAACACCAAACTAGATTCTAATTATAACAGCTATCTTATTATTTCTTTTCAGAAATTTCAGCAGAGTTTCCTTTATTTTATAGACTATCCAAACTCCTGCATATAAAAAAATCCCATCCAACAACGTGTATATATATTCATATGGCCAACAAGGTCACCGCTGCAGTTAAACCGCCCAACATATATTACTTACGTATATAGCCATACAAACTATCATAGCCCGTACATATAGGTGTCCACAGATCTCTAACCGGACCTGATAAATTTTGAAGATAGGACAGGGCCCCGTTGTACCCTCGAATATACAGGAATGCAAAATAGTAAATAAGTGTATATACCAAATGTTCTCTTCGAAGCAAAAGGAGCACTTTGAACAGCAGTTAGAAATCCTAAGCTAGGGGATCACTACTCTGTGCGCTGGTACCTACGGATATGAAATGCAGCCCCCGTAGAAAGGGGGATCAGTACGAAATACGTACCAAATATTTAAATCATAATGTACAAAAAATAAATCAGACTAGAAGTCCAAAATGGGAGTATAACAATCAAGTGAATGTCCAAAAGCAGTAAAATATTTATTCTCAAAATACCAAACCATGCCTAACGAACTAGAACCGGTGGTGATTCCAAAACATTTACCATCTACCGCCATTGCTAGAAAGTTCAAATCTTCCAGAATCTTTGTCACATATCAAACCTAGGATAAGTGAGCTAGGCTTCCCTATACTTACAAAAGTTGGACAGCTCAGATTACGAGTCGCATCCACAAAGATATCTCCTGGACCGCTCGAATTATGAGTCGCGCCCACCAAAGATATGTCCTGGACCGCTCGAATAACGAGTTGCGCTCACCAAAGATATGTCCTGGACCGCTCAGATAACGAGTTTCGCCCAGCAAAGATATGTCCTAGACTGCTCAGAATACGAGTCGTGCCCATCAAAGATATGTCCTAGACCGCTCGAATTACGAGTTGTGCCCATCAATAATATGTCCTGGACTGCTCGGATTATGAGTCGCACCCATCAAAGATATGTCCTGGACCACTCAAATTATGAGTTGCGCCCACCAAAGATATATCCTGGACCGCTTGGATAACGAGTCGCGCCCACCAAAGATATGTCCTGGACAGCTCGAATTATGAGTCGCGCCCATCAAAGATATGTCCTTGATCTCTTAGATTATGAGTCGCGCCTATCAAAGATATGTCCTGGACTGCTTAGATTACTAGTTGCACCTACCAAAGATATATCCTGGATTGCTCAGATAACGAGTCGTGCCCACCAATGATATGTCCTGGACCGGTCGGATTAAGAGTTGTGCCCATCAAAGATATGTCCTGGGCCGCTCGGATTAAGAGTTGCGGCCATCAAAGATATGTCTTGGACCGCTCAGGTTATCGAGTCACGCCCATGCATAATGCCAACATATCAAAAGCCCAGTCACAGCACAATGCCAAACACAGCATATCGCCAAACACAACATACCATCGGAGTATACATATATATATATATATGTATATATATCATAATAGGCAAAAGCAGAGTCGGGCATAATCATAGGCGTAAAGTAATTGTCATAAATCCAATGGACAAGTAAAATAATTATATTTAAAATCAAAATAATAATTATCACATATTCTTTCAAAGATTATCAAAATTTTGTAAAAGGATGACGCGGGTCCCATGGACAATGCCCGAACTAGCCTGACTTAGGAGGAACATACTTACTCTAGGTCATACGAGTTACTATGAAGCATTTCAAAATGGTTTCCAAGGCAATTTCTCACTTCTAAACTCCTTAAGGGATTCAACAGTTAATTCTTAATCCAGGAACTTCTTTACAGGAACTCTGTGGCAAAATGATTTCCAAGGCAATTTCTAACTTCTAATCTCCTTAAGGGATTCAGCAGTTAATTCTTAATCCAGGAACTTCTTTACAGGAACTCTGTGAAAATAACAAGGCTTAAACTCTTTTTCTTAACTCAAGTTGAAGAGTAGGGAACTCTTAAGTACAATTTATTTGTTTCTATCTATAGATGATGGAAGTAATTATTCCTTATGAGAAACTATTGTAGATGATTACGTTTACGAAACACATGTTACACCCAGAACCAGACATGTTCAAATAATGCAGTAGTTGAAATAGCAGAGAACTCATCATATAATATGTGAAATACATAAAGTTGAACCAATCCTCAAATGTAAATAGTGTGTGCAATGTACTGGAAGAAGATGATACAGTTGGTATATTCCTTTCTCCGAAATAACCATTTGGTACTTCTAATACTTGAAAGTAGTTATAGTCCAGTAAAATCAGCATAAGTCTCTAATTGACTAATTTCCATGAAAATGCCACGAAATGAACATAGATCATACTTAAGCCGAAAGTAATAAGGGCTTTCTATCAAAGGTCATAAGCATTTATATTTGTTAGAACAGTTAGCACATAAAGTCTTTCAAATTAATCAATTTCTCTTCAAACTTTTACCATTTAGGAATTTCAAAAACGCGAGGGCTAAGGATATAACTAATTATTCATCAGAATGGCCAAGAATGAACATAAAGTATATCTAGGCTTGATTTGTAAGGAAATGGGATCTTTAGAGACATACAGAATGCTTTACATACCTTCAACTCTCTCCAAAACAATTCAAATGTAACCTAACTCCAAGTTACGCTTCAGATCACCCAAAGTCTACAAACAATTTATAGCAATGTTAATTAAGTAACTAAAGACTTCTCGGAGTTAAATTCCAAATTTACCCTTAATTCTATAAAAATTTCAGCAGCACTTCCCCTAAAATATAGGCTTCCCCGAGAATCATCTCGGCTCAAATTAATCAACAACAACAACCCAACAACATCCACAAGCCTTTCCAATGCCATTACAACATGAAAAACACCAAATAACGTCATTTTATCACCACTACAAAAATAGGACAGCATGCTTATACATACATATAAATGATATTCAAGCCCTCTCTTACCATCCAAGAATCATATTACTTCAACTAAATGTCAAATACATACTACCAACGCAACGTAACATTTAACTACATACTTAGACTCCAAATTCAGCCACCCATCTAACATATACGTGACATACTCCCAACGCAACATAACATTTAACTACATACTTAGACTCCAAATTCGGCCACCCTTCTAACATATATATGTAATTAATTTCCAACACTTCCTTTACCTTACAAGGATCATGCTCATGCTACTTAAACATAATTTCATGGTTTCAAAATAATATAACACTACATACATGCATATCTCAAATTTTGGCGCCCAACTTTAATACTCACAACTCACTTTAACACACTATCTTTCATGGTATTCTTTCAATTTAGAATACTACAAAACACATAGAACCTTAATAATACATAAAGCAAGACTAAAGATTACCTTACCTCTTCAACCCCTTAAGTAGGCTCAAATCGCCAAAATCGTAGAAAGACGCATTTTCTTGCCCAACTAATACCTCCACGCTACTTAGGGGACTCAATATATGAGGTTTGTAACGTCAAAATAATTTTATAGTCAAAAAATGCAAATTTTGCTCTCTTGCTACAGTAACCCGAGGACTTGCTTGAAGGTTCTAGTTCTTGTTCCAATTACTTCCTAAGTGTGGAGAATAAATAAAGTCTTGTACAAGATATCTACATATATAGAGATGAGGGAATTCCATAAGGGGCCAAGTGTACCCCACTTGGCCTAATAAGAAGGTAACACAAATTTAAGTGGGGCACACCTCCTTTTCTTCAAGACCCTAAGTTACAAAAACTCCACTTTGGTCACTAAACTTCTCCTAATTGATCCCGTTGAGGACATATGGGTCCTAACACCCCATTTTTGCAAATTCTACTTGAGTCTAAACTTTCCAATAATGCCTTATTTGTCCCAAACTTTCCAATAATATCACTTTAGTCCCCAAACTTTCAATAATACCACCTTGGTCCCAAATTTCCGTAATGGTTCCAATTCATAAAAATACGGGTTCTAAAATAATCAATCCAACCAAAAATAGAAAAGCTTCCAAATAAATAAGAAAAATGTACAACAACTTTTAGAACACATGTTGTCCAACAATTTCAACAAGGGTATAATCAGTTTATCCTCTTGTTTTACATAAGAAAACTATACTAAACACATAAGTATTCTTACTTAACCTTACCCTCAAGGTGTAGGCCTTCTCCAAGAACACTAATAGTCTCTTGTGGCTGCTTATAAAATCAAGAAAAATTTGAGAGAGAACTTGCAAACAATTTGATTTTTTTGTTCATGTTGAAATGGGTTATGGGAGCTGTTTTAAACCGTTTTTAAAGGGGTACTTTGGCCAAACTAATAAGGCATTTTTAGCCTTACTTTACTAAGTTGGTGATTCAGCTTCTTACCCATTTCACTTGGGTCTTATTTGGTTCAAATTGGTTGGGCATTGGGTGGGCACTTTTCCATTTTCTCCTTACTTAGTTTTGGCCCAATTAGTCAAGTGGGTTGTGATGTACTTGGGGCCTTTTATTCTTCATCTTGGGATGTAAGTATAGTCCATTTATGATGCTAATACATAGGCTAAAGTTACACCCTTAACATGGACTTTATTCATAATTAGAATTGGGCAAATTCAACGTGGCGCCTCATCTCCGTTTAGCTAGCAAGTTTAAGCTAAGTAAGTAGGTGACTCACCCATTAGCTTCCTAAGTCCTACAAGAACCTCAATTCTCTTACTTTGTTTAGGGTTGTGATCCCCTTAATTTGATAAAAAATATGTATACACTCGACCCTCTTAAGCGTTAGACACACATATCGCCCTCTAACATAAGATTCAAGCACTTTTAAAAATTGGCGCTAATTTGAAAAGCCATATCATGTTTTATTTGCATAGTACTAGTATTGTAAGGTGTAGGGTGTTATATCCTCCTCCCCCCTTAGGAACATTCATCCTCGACTTAACAAAATTTAAACCTTTACTTACATAAGATTTTGACAACACACAAAATATTCAATCACATGTACCTATTAGTGTCCAGTTCTGCATGTTGGACTTCCTCTTTAGCTTCAAATAAGTGAAGGTATTTTGATTTCATCGCGTTCTCGGCCTCCTAAGTTATTTCTTCTGCTAGCTGGTTTCTCCAAAGTACCTTTACTGAAGCTCTTTCTTTATTTCTTAGCTTCTTAACTTGACGATCTGGAATAGTAATAGGTACCTCTTCATAGGTGAGATCTTCTGTAACCTGCATATCCTCAATAGGAGTGATACAGGATGGGTCACCTATGCATTTTCTAAGCATTGAGACATGGAAAACTGGATGAACTATTGAAAGCTCTTGGGCTATCTCTAGTTCATATGCAACCTGCCCGAACTTTTTAATAATCTGATATGGCCTTCTGTAACGTGGGCTTAGTTTTCCTTTCTTTCCAAATCTCATAACCCCTTTCATTGGAGATACCTTTAAGAATACCCAATCCACTACTAAAAACCCTAGTCCTCTCTTTCTAGCATCCGCGTATGATTTGCGATGAGTTTGGGTTGTTTCTAGGCGCTACTATATTACCTTAACTTTTTCCATGGCTTGTTGTACTAGAACTAGCCCAAGTAAGGTGGTTTCACCCACTTCAAACCATCCAATTGGTGATCTACATTTCTTTCCATACAAAGCTTCATAAGGTCTCATCTTGATACTTGAGTGGTAGCTATTATTATAGAAAAATTCAATTAGTGGCAAATGGTCCACCCAACTACCTTTAAAGTCTAATGCACAAGCTCAAAACTTATCTTCAAGTGTCTAAATGGTTTGTTCTGCTTGATCGTTTGTTTGAGGGTGGAAAGTTGTACTCAAATTCACTTGTGTCCCTAAACTCCTTTGGAAGGACTCCCAAAACTTTGCGGTAAATTGAGCTCCTAGGTCAGATATAATGGAGATTGGGACTCCATATAGCCTGACTATATCTTTGAGGTATAGGTTGGCATACTCTTCAACTGTATAATAACTCCTGACTGCAAAAAAGTATGCTGACTTGACTATCTCTTTGAGGTATAGCTTAGCATACTCTTCAGCTGTATAATCACTCCTGACTGGCAAGAAGTGTGCTAACTTTGTGAGTCTATGAACTATTACCCATATGGAATTAAACTTCTAAAATGAGTGAGGCAAACCAGTAACAAAATCCATATTGATCATATCCCACTTCCATGTTGGAAGCTCTATACATTGCATATAACCTCTTCGCTTTTGGTGTTCTATTTTCACTTTTTGGCAATTTGGACATTGAGCCACAAATTCTGCAAGGTCCTTTTTCGGGCCTCCCTACCAAAACATTCCCTTCAGGTCATGGTACATCTTAGTTGATCC
>DF363764.1:457-13394 GCA_000787875.1 Solanum virginianum | reverse complement strand
GGACAAGTAAAAGTGCACATCGATTTTTGGTATAGTAGGTTGATAAACATGGACAGAGTGAGTATGATGATAATAGGAAGTGAATAAGGGCATTTAGAAATGGTAGGTCATGTAATTTTGGATATTCAGGGTAACGCCTTCTGGAGGTTTACATGGTTATTGGTTATGAGCTGCAAGTGATTTTAAAGTGTTGAACAAATTCTCAGGTTTATAGACTATATCATATTATATGACATAATAGATTGACGTTATGTAGTGTTGAAAATTGAACTAGTTCTTTTGTCGATTTTTGGAAAATTGAAGATGAGTGTTGTGATATAGCTCTGCATTTATTTTTCATGTTGTTGCTTCGGAGGCTTAGTGATTCTGATTGATGTGAAGAGAGGATACTTCATTTGTGAATTGACAATTTAATTTGAAAACAAATGGTTATAGGTGATTCCTGGAGAATATGGTTTCATTGCTCAACTTAATGAGGGAAGGCACCTCAAGAAGAGGCCAACTGAGTTTCGAGTTGATAAGGTGCTGCAGCCTTTTGATGGTAGGACCTCATCAGCAAATCCTACTAGATCTCACGCACTGAACCCATGGTTATGGACCCGAATCCATTAGTATGGTACATTTTCTTTTCCAAGTAAAATCTACAGGAAGAGTTGCTCTTCCAGTTTGAAGCAAGTGAGGAAGATGAAGTTCAGCTCTATCCGGATGCGCCCATTGATCCTGAGAAATCTCCAAATGTCGTGGCCATCAATGTATGTTCTTAATTAGTTTTGCACATATTCTGGAACGTTTTTTGGTAAGTAGAAACAGTGATTAATGAGTATATTGGTTCTAAATGCAACAGGTCAGTCCCATTGAGTATGGGCATGTGCTTTTGATCCCTAAGGTCCTTGAGTGCCTTCCCCAGAGGATCGACAGAGACAGCTTCTTGCTTGCACTGCACATGGCTGCCGAAGCAGCAAATCCATACTTCCGATTGGGTTACAACAGCTTGGGTGCATTTGCTACCATCAACCATCTTCACTTCCAGGTAGACTCTAAAACACTTCCCATAATCGACATGGTTTTGGGATCATCAGTTTTATTTGTTTGCTTTAGTGACTGCTGAGAGCTTCATAACGAAGTAGGAATTCAATTTCATTGTTGTTGCTCTCTTCAGGCTTATTTCTTGGCTGTGCAATTCCCCATTGAGAAGGCCCCAACTCAGAAGATAACCGTCACTGATGCTGGAGTTAACATATCGAAGATGCTGAATTACCCAGTTCGAGGTCTGGTCTTTGAGGGTGGAAATACTTTGGAGGATTTGGCCAATGTTGTCTCAGATTCTTGCATTTGCCTGCAAGAGAACAACATCCCTTACAATGTCCTAATCTCCGACTCAGGAAAAAGGATATTCCTTCTTCCACAGGTCTAACTCTTGCAACCACATCTTACATTTACTACTTTGGGATTCTTTAATTAGTTAACAGTTCCAAATGGCTGTATGTACATTTTCTCTGTTGCTTTTAGAGATTTATCGATAACCATTGCAACTTATTCGTATATGTGTATTGGAACAGTGCTATGCAGAGAAACAAGCTCTTGGAGAAGTCAGCCCTGAACTCCTCGACACCCAAGTCAATCCTGCTGTTTGGGAGATTAGTGGACACATGGTCTTGAAGAGGAAGGAGGATTACGAGGGTGCAACCGAGGCAAATGCCTGGAGGCTTCTTGCGGAGGTCTCACTCTCTGAAGTGAGGTTCCAAGAAGTGACTGCTCTCATCTTTGAAGCCATTGGTCTCGGTGTTGAAGAGAGTGAGGATTCTACTGATGGTACTCCTGAGGATCTAGATGTCACACCTCCTCAGCCCATGGAGGAGATTGATGGTCTAAACTCCCATGCTACCATGGTTCCCGCCTAGGGTTTTCTCGGCCGAGCTCTGGTGTTTGTAGTGTCTTATTATTTCATGGATTTCTCTCTGGCTGCCCTTGTGAAATAATTAAATAAGGCAAAACCATGTTAAATATATTGATGAATTTGGTCTGTTCCTCTGTGAATTGAACCTTGTGTATTATCGCTTTCTGGTATAGCCATGTTCTATGTTTATGTAGTGTGGGGTTGGTGTGAAATGACCTTGGGTACTATGTATGCTGTTTTTAATTAAGAATATATTGATGAATTTTGGTCTGTTCGCCTATTTATTGTCAGACTTTATGCTTTTCATGTATTATTGCTTCCACTTGATTGTTGATAGTGCCTTTGTTTATGTATTTTTGCTGGAAGTACAATTATCACTCTTATTAGTACTTTCCTATGTATTTATTAAGTACTTTGACCAAAAATGTATTCACTTTTAATTACAACAACTTACCAGGATCTTTTTTGATCGATTTGTTGTGTAGCTAATCTACTATAATTCATCCTATTATGCCAAATTACCGTACATGTAAAACCATTTAGATGTACATTTTGTACTACCATCCTTCCTATCTGGTAAAAAGAATGTCATGATCCTAAATCGATCTATACCTGGGATCACAAATTTTAAATTTGTCTATGAAGCACAGATCTAATTGTATTAGTGTCCATAATTGATTTCTTCTATATAATACTAATCGGTAGGACCTCATCAGCAAATCCTACTAGATCTCACGCACTGAACCCATGGTTATGGACCCGAATCCATTAGTATGGTACATTTTCTTTTCCAAGTAAAATCTCCTAATATATGAAAGAGTGAAAAAGTCCTTTCGTTATTGTGGTCAAAGAAGCCTTAAATTATGTTGAAAGTCCCTATAATAAGTCGTTTATAGCGACCTAATTGGTATATAAGTTGAAATAATGCTGCAGTCATACATCATAATTATATTTCACTATAACGACCTAATTTTTCATGTTAAAATTTACTTCTACAAAAACCTTCAACAAACACTAGAACAGAAGCAGGACGCTTGACCTCCTCTCATGCAAAGCACAAATGGATCAGAGTAGACATGAAGGAATAGTGATCTAAAAGTATTTGACTGATACAAGCAGATTCATTGGTATATGCGTAAAGTTTCTGATACAATCAAATTAAGAATAGCATTTGTCATAACAATCGACAATTACCATAAATTAAATCGTCAAAAAGGTGTCACAAAAAGCTGCTACTCCAGGAGCAGAGGAACTCAACGTTCAATATATCTATGATCTTCACGACACTGTGATGTTGGACATCTGCTTTTCCACGCCTGTAGCAATAGACGAACAAGTTAGTAGGCAGTTCTCCCCCCGAAGACAAACATCAATGGAACTGGGTTATGTCTAAATGCAGAGGCAAAAATTAAAATGCCATTCTCGGGACGTGATCAGTCGAAGAATAAAAAGGAAGTCAGGCATATCTACCAGATTTATCTACCTTGCATTGTAAGTTCATCTTGAGGTTTAGCTTGTCCATCTTGAGGCTTGGCAGATTCCTCCTGAGGTTTTTTATTGCTGGATGGAGAAAAGAAAACTCAATGAGAAGTACGATGTACTTTCTAAAAATAGCTGAATGGAAAAGCACATGAAATCCCTCACAAAATGCAAGCTTTCAATTTTGCATTATCGGCTCTCTAGACCGTAGAATGATGACACTATCCTTTTCCACAGGTGCAACAACTTTAAAACCCTGTGAAATCCATTTTAAGTTCCTGTATACTACTTTCCACCAAGTACACAGCAAGTCAACTTGGACTGTCTTGCAAAAGCAACCCCTACATAACACCACCTATTTTGTTCTTTCCTAATTATCCACTATTACTATTAAGGAAATAAAGATTTTTGTAGAGAATCGTGCCGCAAAGAAAAGCCTGGTACTTTGAACTGTACACCACGGTTTATAGGCTTTCTTCTGCAGCTCATTTTTCATGCCAAGCAAGCTCCCAAACACAGTTCTGGGCATTGTCCAATATATTCCATGTAGAAGACAATTCCCCCACAAATCCCTTCCCATTTAACAATGCTAATCATGTAACTCACTCTATTAAGATATATCCTCAATCAAGCTTCTTTTAAAACATGTGTCAATTCTCACAATTCAACTACAAAGCAGCATCACTCATTCCTCTTATATTAGTTCTCAGTATTACTCCACTAAATATTGATTCAACTTCATATAATGTAACCAAAAAAATTCTATGGGAGTTTTAAACATAGGTTTCACTGGCAGTTGATCTTTAGCTAAAACATAACATCATAAAATAAATTTACAAGCAAATATATGTGTTTCCTACAGCTAAGCAGAAACCATGATTAGCCCCACCCACAAACCCACCGAAGAGTCCTAGTAAATGATTTTCGAAAATATTCCTCAAAAGTAGGTCACCCAAGGCCACTACTTGGTCAATATTAATGATCATGGATGTTATTACTATTTTATGGTAGTGGTCTACCCGGCAGCCTTCATGCTTCTCCACTACCAAGGACATACATCCTTCCATAAGTACCAAGTACAAAGTAACTCTGTTTTATAACCGTGGTGGCCAGCCAGCGTGCACGCACCTCAACTAATTACACCTTACATCCCAGCTCCTCCGACACGAGTCCTAGTCATTGCGTAGTGGTCTGTTTCACGGCTTCTCCCACTAGCACATGTTATGGAAGTCTATCCATCAAGGTCTGGACAGATGGGGAAAAAACCTAGTATTTTTTTGCCTCGGGTAGAAATTGAAGTTGAGACCTCATGGTGTCAACCCACTTCAATTTCTACTAGGCCACAACATTGGGTGCCATCTATGAACTCTACCAACCAAGAATAGAGATATTTATTTGAAGATCAATCAGTTTGCTAGTTTTTCACCAATTTGGGGTCAGCTAAATCAGTCAGTTAGCTGTCAGCACAATCCAAGACGAACCTTAGTCCTAAGCATCTGACAGCAAACACTAATGCCGGTGTATATCATTCAAAGAAAGGAAAGGAGAACTCTTTACCTCTCCTTGGAAGTTGGCTCATCCTGTGGCTTCATGGCTGGAAATAGTAGAACTTCCTGTAGAAAAAAATTATGACGAGGGAAAGAAACAAAACATTTCAGTATCTAACTCAAATGATACAAAACACCAGCTTTCTCGAAAAGGACGTGACAAGAAAAGGAGAGTCTGGGGAAAAGCTGAGACAACATTAAGTTCATAAAAGACCAGCCTCTGTAGGCTCTGCTCTGAACACCCTCCATCCATTCAGAAATGGATATAGAACATCAGAGGAATTGATTGGAAATGAATGGCCAAATTCGTAGTTAAAATAAAAGAAAAAAAAACCCCGAAGCTAGAATATGAGGTGAGAATTGCCTAAAATTGTATAACTAGACAATCCATTTTTTTGGTAAATGTCAGATACTGTAACCAACCCACATGCCTAGGAGTCGAAAGTCTGGAATACAGACAATATAACATGATGACCCAACATTGGATAAACCAAGAACATGGATTAGCTTTGCTCTGGCTCTAATAACATGTTAAGAAAATGAATCTTGGACTTAAATTAACCTCAAGGCTATCTCATGAGGTGAGGATTGATTAGATAATATAGGAATTAGGAAGACAACAGGTCATTCCTTCAGCCAATGCGGGATACTCCAACATACCCAAATAAATTGGAATTAAGTGGTCATTTCTGGCACAAACCTTGATATTTTGTGAATCTGTCAATAACATTGCAAGTCGGTCAATACCCAATCCCCAACCACCAGTAGGAGGTAATCCATATTCAAGAGCTGCGCAAAAGTTCTCATCCAGTGCCATGGCTTCATCATCACCTGATTGTCGGTCCTGAATTGACATTAATTATGCCAAAGTAAGTAGCTGCACATAATCAAAATGATCCAACAAGATGAACACAAACAACCAAGTCAGGATGCACACGTCCCATTGATACCTTGAGTTGATCAGCAAAGCGCTGGCGTTGGACAACAGGGTCATTCAACTCGGTGTATGCATTGCAAAGCTGTAAAGTTATTTAACAGAGAAGAAGCACATTACAACTTGTATTGGGAGTGGTAAAATACAATTTAAAAGACTTGACAGAACATACTTCATGTTTATTTATAAACAGTTCAAAACGTTCTGTCAGGCCTGGTTTCGATCTGTGCCACTTCGCCAAAGGACTCATTATCTCTGGATGGTTGATGATGAAAGTAGGGTTTACACATGTCTCCTCTAGGAAGTGCCCCACAAGCTAAATGCATAAAATTGAAAGGAGAATTAGTACCAACATCATAAGGTTGCTTGGGCAAAAAAACTGGTAACAAATAGCAACAGTAGTGCTAAAAGAATGAGAAAACTTGATTCCTGTAAAGCAGATATGGGACATAACATTAAACGATTCATGATTTTACATGCCGAAAAGCAGACATACAGCAATTGATTCAAAACCAATTTAACAATGAGGCTCCACATCATATTTAACGATCCATGATAACATTCTTGCCAACAATGCATATTACATGTCAATGCCACAGAAACTACAGGATTTCACACCAATATAGCTCTAAAACACTAGCAACCCTTTTCAGCTCTATTTCTTTCCTCTAAAATATGATAGGTTTCTTCTCTCTTTATTTTCTCACATTTTGCCTCAATTTTTTCACACCCCCCTCCCTCTTCCTTTACAGTAGCCTTTTGCTGCCTCATGTAGGGGCACTTGTGGAGAAAACAGAAGTGAATGTCCACCTCCATTAGAGCCCCTTTCCTTCATTCTTCTGAACACAAAGCTCAGAAGCTGAAAAAGATTCTCAAGCATTACAATAATCACAGTAGAGAGAAGTAGTACACGACAACACCCCCCCCCCCCAAAAAACAAGAGGAGGGAGGGATGGGGTGGAGGCAAATTTCTAGATTGCATATGTAAAATTTGGCTATCGGGAAGAGATTGAAAGGAAAATTTTACTTTATCAAGTAATCTAGCAGTTGTTTGAGGTGGAGGACATCTGATCTCAAACTTTGCACAAGCATCTATGAGATATTTGTTGGTTTCATCACTTGAGAGATCCTTGGGTATATTCAAGTTTGCAATCTTCTCCAATTCCTCTAGCATATCAATCCTTCTGCAGAAGCAACAGCATAAGTATCTTAGTGCCCTGTAAACAAAATCAAAACATGACATACCAGAAGAGTTCCCAAACCTAAACGGAGGAGTGAAGTCAATCTCAATTGGGTCATTCTCCAACCCCTTCGCATGATATTTGATTATATAGCCGCCCGTAAGTTCCTTCACCATCCCTGTTCATGTATAGTTAGTAAGATATAAATAAAAGAATAAATATCATGAAAGATTAAATATACATAAGCTTCGCCCCTACAACATTTGGATCCCATCTTTAGGTTACTTACCACTTAGCATCTTTTCAGTTAGATCCATCAAGTCATTGTAATCTGCATATGCCATATAAAACTCGCAAGTTGTGAATTCAGGATTGTGCGTCAAGTCAATTCCCTCATTTCTGAATTGTTTCCCAATCTCATAGACACGATCCAATCCACCAACAACTAGCTCTTTAAGATACAGTTCAGGAGCAATACGCATGAAAAGCCTCAAATTCAACTCGTTGTGGTGAGTCACAAATGGACGTGCAGCTGCCCCACCAGCAATCATGTTCATCATGGGAGTCTCTACCTGTTACAAATACAATTATATTTTTACTAGCTTTATTCAAACTAAAATCATAATCTCGAGTTAGCAAAGGCAAAGTAAAACAGCTTCATAAACATCAACCTCTAGGAAGTCGCG
The DNA here is from genome assembly GCA_000787875.1 of Solanum virginianum. Taxonomy (NCBI): domain Eukaryota; kingdom Viridiplantae; phylum Streptophyta; class Magnoliopsida; order Solanales; family Solanaceae; genus Solanum; species Solanum virginianum. Next base: position 5,670 of record DF363764.1, on the reverse strand, counting down.
ATCATCAAGAAAGCTCCGAATAAAAGTTATGATCTTTGCACGGGTCTTAAATATGTGTCGAACCTCTGAGTTCAGCATCAAATCCAAGTAACGCTGTCTATATCGTGTTTCCTGGACATAGAGAACAAATGAACCACAAGATCACGTCAGAGGCATAAAATCTTTTAGAGGAAATAGGATAAAAGAAAGACACTGGAAAGAAAAACTTTCTGAAAAAATTGAGAGGCATATGATACCTGATCCTTTAACACATATGTATCTGGATTGCGGCCACTTCCGGGGACCCATGCTTCAGGATTCTGCCGCACAATTAGATATAGTTCAATTAAACTGGGACTGGCCTTAGACACGATGCAAAACAAAATTTGCTAACCTTAGTTGCCTCTGTCTGGGCACCTTTCTGTCGTGGCATCATATGAAGACAGTGAGATAACACTATGAATGATTTAGGGAAAATACTCAGTTCTCCCCTTTTACTCTTACCTGATGAATGAAGCAGGAAGAATTAGAAATATGTTACAAACCAATACGTCATTATTATCATCTCATGAGATGTCTGCATAATCTACACCATGCCAATAAAAACATTCACCCTACCAATTGCGGAACAGACAAAATTTGAAGTAAGAGACGATGGCAAAACCCGGAAACCTAAATGCATGCAAACACAAGAAAATGTTTTACATTGAAAATGAATACAACTGCCCCTTTAGGAGACAGTTATGGTAGGTCATGTCTAATAAAATTAATTGGATAAGTGTATATTATTTTTGCTCATGCACCTACCAACTAAACCCTGTGTTTTCTTTTCTCCTTACAAATGCATACATATATCCTCTCAACCTCCATTTATACTGATCCCCAACATTTTATCATTCCTCTCCCTAACTATGAAAGCTTGAAACCTGCCTATTTTCTGTGAGAATCTTATGTCACTGCTCTATTTGTAGTCCATTCCAAACACTTTCTGCTTTGTCAAAATAATTCTCCAGATTACTTTTTGAAAATCAAATATGAAAAGACAATTACCTGTGTCACGTCTCTAACAGGTTATCAACCTCCTCTTTCAAAAAAAAATATGTGGTCTGGAACAGACAATATTAACTACCACCCACCCACCCACAAAAAAAAAAGGCATGATCTTCAGCTGTAGCAAGCGGCTACAGCTCCATAGCCTAACTTGAGCCCCTACTGAAAAACATTTTATTGCAACTTCTACAATGCTAATTGTGATAATATTGTGAAGGTCATCATCCATGCAGTAAGTGGTGTGAAGAGAAAAGGTTGGGTAAACGCAAATCACTGCTATTAAAGACGTGAAAAATCAATTGGGATAGCTGAATCGTTGTTATGGTATTAAATATGACCATAACTTCACATGCAAATCTTAGCCAAACAATCTGCTTCAGTACACACATCCAATAGAATACATACACATTGTGTTTTCAGTTCCTTTCCCCTACATTAATTAATTTTGTTCAAGTACATGATGGAGTGATAGTAAGACTGTGAGAATAACTTTTTTCTTCTAATAAAACTTGTCTTTTCACCACCAAGATCAACACTACCACAGATAACATCTGTCAATAACTAACAGGAAATAAGAATCTCACACCTGGACATCCAGTAATTCCAACAATATCTCCACGCTTCACACCAGAATGAAATTTAATAAAGTCCTCTTCATTCAACTCAGAATCTCTGCACATATCAGGACATTATACTCCTAAGTGAAAAAGAAGCTTCTATTATTCAGAAACAAGAAAATGATAAAGAGTAATAGAACCACCTTGCACTAGTCATGACTTGAACTTTGGCACCTTCACCATGTAAATCATAGAAAAGTAGCTTTGCAGAAGAGGCACGTTTGTTCATTATCCTCCCTACAGCAAAAAACAATTATTGATGCAACTTTTATTTAAAATAGAAATGAACAAGAAAACAAGTTCAAAATGCAGTAAAAATTTACCAGTCAAGGACACTTCATCTTCAGAATGAGCTCCACTCTCTAAAACTCCGTACTTCTTAACAAATTCAGGGACAGACAAATGGTTAATCCCTTGGAATTTGTGTGGGTAAGGATTCTTCCCACTTTCCTTCTCAGCTGCAAGTACTTTCAGCCTATTTTCAAAGTATTGCTGCAATCCAGACAAACCAAACCAAAATAAATGAATTTCAGAACTCCAAAATTACGAAAAATATCCCAAAAAATTTTACTTTTATGCCAACTCTATCAGTCAATAATAACATAATTCACAAACTCTCTATACTGGAAAAGTGTCTACATTTCCTTGTCATTCTTGTGAATTACAACCTACTTTACACCACAAAAATCTAAAATCTTCCCCAACAAAACGTTTGAAATAGAAAGGGCAAAAGGGAGTCACCGTTGGATCCATCTCATCATCTGCTGCAGAATTCTTCTGTGACTGAGAAGTTGGCTTTTTCTCTGGTTTCTGTGGCTGAGAGGCTGGCTTTTTCTCCGATTTCCCCATTGTTAACGGCGGCGACCGGAGCAGAAAATTATTGTTTGACGTAAGTGTAACTGAAAAATACAGAGGAAGAGTGGGAAACTGAAAGAGAATTGGATATGGAGGCTAGGGTTTTAGCGTATTTTTGATGCAGCTAATTAGATAACCGGAAAAAAGAAACTGTTTATTATCTTTTTAATTAATTAATTAATTAGTTACTTGTCATCAACTTTTGACATTTTCAGAATTTTTTTCCCTGCTCATGTTCATATTGGAGTCTAACAATATTCGAATTCATATCGTGTAGAGTCTTATTTGATAGGAAACACTTCTACTAAAAAAAATTCATTTTCAGAACTCGAACTCATAATTTAAAAAATTATTATTTTAAGTTATAAACTTATTTTTTCTTAAAAAAAATATTTTCATTTTTTTAAAGAAGTGGAATACTTTAAAGTTTTTTTTTCAAAAATAATACTCAAGGGGATTGTCCGTCCAAAGGAAGGACCCAATTTTTGTGCCTTCTAATGCTATTTTTCTTTTATATTCAATAACTTTGGAGTATGCATATCTTACATTTTATTGATAAATCAATAAAATATTATTAAATTCGTAAATATATTATCAATGGTACAATACAAATATCAAATTTTAGATAATTGAATTTCTATACAATTTCTTCATGGGAAGATATAACTTATGTGTGCTAGTAAAGGATATATCCCCTTCAATATAGTTTTTTTGTTTCTCTCACGCTTGAATATATTTATTTGCATCATTGCAACAAAGGAATAAAAGGACAAAGAGATAATATGTTGGTCGAAGTATAGTAAACATACATCAATAAACAATGTATAATCAAGATTGTAGAAGATGTAGTACAAGCAATAAAATAAGAAAAAGAAAAAAAAAAGAAATTTTGGAAGGTTACGAAAATTATAGAAATAATTAAAAGTTTGAAACTTTGTTCTTTATTTGCACCTTCATAACATGTAATGGGAAATAATCTTTTCTATCTCATGTCTGTTATTTTTTTAAAAAAAAGTTATGCGTATAATTTATCCTTTCAAATTTTATTTATTTCCAGCTTCATACCATATGAATGATACATTATTTAAAATCCATAGAAAATTAGTTAACTTACCTCAACCATAGAATTTATTTTGTAGCTAAAAATACATGAATAAAAAAAGTTAATTATTTTGAGACATAACATGTAAATAATTTTTAGGGGGGCCTCTGCTCTATAAACCAAGTCCATTGGATGAACATAGGGAGACTATAGTTTTAAGATATTCACAAACATAAGTTAGAGGTAGATTAACATTGATTCTCTATTTGTATGAATGTCGTCGAGAATGCTTGTAATAAAATATTAACAGACTAAGTCATTTTTTCATTTTTCGTATTTATAATTTTCAAAGGTAAGGTGTGAATTGAGAAGTTGCAAGAGTAGATATCGCGAAGATGGAATAGTCATAATATAAAATTTGAACTTAAACATTAGGCCTTTAAGTTTTTTCCCCATCATCTTCCGTCAAAGTCATGCCTTCGAAGAGTTAAAGTTGGAGCGATACTCATTGTTGTTCCTATGGATGTTATAACCATGATCAAAGAGGAGGAAAAAAATGTCATCCAATAGACTTTTATATAATGATTATGTCTTTTCATTAATAACTTTTTACAAGTAACAATTTATGAATAATTCGGGTCTAAAAAGTAGCAGAAAATATCCAACAAAGTAATACATTTAAATGGGAACAACAAAACATGAAAATTTTGGATTAGCAGACTACTTTGCAAAGAGAATGAAAAATATGAAAAGAACTTTAATAACTGAGGAAAAACAACACAACACAAAAGGAAAAAAGAAACATAGTAGTAAGATTTTAAATCTAAGAGATTGCATATCTTAACTTGTAACACCGCTTTTAAAATTTTAAAGGATAATTTTTTTTTTTGAGTATTTTGAGGCACCCCAAATATTTTCTTAGCCACGTATGTAATAAATCAGGTGCATAGATAATGATCAGTGCGAAAGGAATGCAACATGAAAAATGTACTTATGATTAAATTATAAATTCATTTCTTTCAGCTAACTTATAGTCTATTTAATTTTCGAGACATGTATTGTACTACACTGACAATTATACATATACACTAAGAAATTTTCTTTTGATGATATTGCAATTTAATTTCACCAAAGACAATTTAATAAAACTCTATCTCATTTAATTGTTATTTCATATATATTTGATGGAAAGTATCAGATTGCCATTTCCGTCTTTCTCTTACTTTTTTTTTTGAATTATGCAAATAGTTTAAGAATAAGAAAAATTAGAAAAATCATGAAGGGAATACGAAAAAAGAAAATACTTTTTTTAAAAGAATGCTTTGAAAGAAACCATTAAATTTATTTTGATTATTTCAGTATTTCAAGTCACCTTGGAAAATATGAAAGAATGGTACATAGCTAAAACTCAATTTTACATTTTTTAAAATTTCTTAAATTTTTTAGAAATGTAACTTTTGGAGATAAAAGAAAAGCTAGAGAGAATAAGTGACAATTGAACATAGCAAAAGCTAATTTGATTCAAATAGAGAAAAAATAATTGTAAAATAAAAAGGTGATGAAACCAATGTACAACAACAACAACATATCCAGTGAAATCCCACAAGTGGGGTCTGGGGAGGGTAGAATGTACGCAGACCTTACCACTACCTAAGTAGAGAGGCTGTTTC
>DF363765.1:82137-115769 GCA_000787875.1 Solanum virginianum | reverse complement strand
GTACCTCAATTGCCTCGCTCGGGAGGTAGTAGGCCCATGCAACCATGTTGGGGGGTTTGTACCTTATTTACCTTGCTTGGGAGATAGTAGGCCCATGAAACCTTGTTGGGGGTTTGTACCTCAATTGCCTCGCTCGAGAGCTGGAAGGCCTGTGCAACCATGTTGAAGGGTTTGTACCTCAAGCGCCTCGCCAAGGAGCTGTAGACCTTAGTTACTCATAATGGTCTCTTCCTACAATGAAAAATTTTCTATGTAAGCATGTTTTACTATAAGTATTGATCATGCAAGCCATATTGTTATTATGCTATCTATTGATTATTACTATGCATTTCGACCATGTTGACTATCTCTTATTACATTACATCCTACATACTTAGTACATTCAAACCCACTAATGCATACTCTATGCTTATAATGATGTTACCATGTAGGGACCGGAGTCCCACTTGATCATCCTCCTCCTCCACGCGGCTAGTACCATTTCTCTACAACTAAGTAGTGAGTCCTCAACTTTAGGGACATTGACTTTGATCTTTTACTATGTATAAAGACTCTCTTTCCTTTTTATGATGTACTTGACTATGAGGGTGAGCCCAGTAGCTTGTCTTGGCCCCCGCCAAGTTCTATCATGAGAGGTGTTGCTGGACATGTTATGTATAATGCTATGAGTTTTGAATCTCTCTTGACTCTTGATGTTTATGATATGAAAGATGTCACTTATCCCTGACTTTGCCTATTTACTATCTCTTGTTGTTATTTTATTACAAGGATGTGTAATGATGTGCTAAGAGGCTTGCTTGGGGTCCCTTCGGGTTTCCCATGCGTCGTGCCACGTCTAGGCCCTAGGCTTAGGACGTGACATATTCCTCTCTATATCTCTTCTTATCCTTCTCAAGTTGCTGTGCATAGACCATAAGCCTGGAGATACCCATATCAACAATGTCGCTTTACACTCTTTTTTTACTTGTTTACCCAATCCAGATATGAATGTCCTCATCCTTGCCCTTATATCCTGGACCATCTCTTGAGCATACAGAAAGATGGATGAACTTGAGGGTGTATTCTTTGATAGTCAACCCTTTCTATTTCAAGTTCATGAACTTTCCAATTTTCGCCTCTCTTAACTCTTAGGAAAAAGTTTCTTTTATTAAGGGTTAGACCAATTGATGATTGAGGAAGGCACTCTCAAATTCATTCCACATGGCAAGCTCAACACCCTCACCTCGATCCTCTTACCAATGGTTGTACCAAACATTTTCCACATGCTTAAGTTGATAAGAGGCAAATCAACTTCCTCAACCTCGGTTACATACATATCTTCCAACACCTTACACATCTCATCAATGAAATTCTGGGGGTCCTCCTCAACCTTAGACCCTATGAAGACTGGCGAGTTCATCCTCAAAAAATCCCAAAGATTGGTTGCAGTAAATAGCTCTTGGGAGCTTGAATTAGGAGGCTGTAAACTCAGATTCATACTCTAAACGGCTACCAACTAGGTTAGCATAGTGATATCTCCTCTGGTATCAACCTCTGTAGTAGGAATAAGTGGAGCAGTAAGTGTCTGTGGAATACCTATGGCTCTGGCTGGTCAGCCTCAAACCCTCGTTTCCATCTGAGTAGGCACCTGGGGGGATTTTCAGCATTACCAGTTGAGGTGTTTTCCTGGGTGGAGGTACACTTAGGAGGCATGATCTACAAACGCGTAACGCATGAGTGAGAAAAAAGCTCTGTAGAGTAAAATTATCACACAAACTCAGAATACAGAGAAGTTTAACCAATCCTACTATCCATAACTATCTTGCACGACCTTAAAAGTCAAAGAAGTTTAACCATTCCTACTGTCCCATATCCTCTTGCTTGTAAAATGTGATGCATAACATACTTATAAACAATACTATACTAGACACAGCTTCACATACTCCCTAGGATACTTGAACTCTGTGCTTTGATACCAAGTTTGTCACAACTCGGGAGAGTACCCTTGGCATAGTTGACACTTAAAGAACCATTGTTGATTCCCTAAGACGACCACCTGGCCTCAACATCACATTATTCTTAATAGTGAAAGAATGCTCAAATTAAAGACTATAAATAAGCAAGTATGAGTAGTCTACATCAAAACAATTAGGAGTAGAAGGAAAGAAACTAGTCGAACAACATCCACATCAACAATCCCTATCTTGTCTATGAAGCCTCTATCTAGGTCCATCTAAAAGGTATCATAACAGACCATAGCTACCCCTAATAAAACAAAGTAAAAATACTCATTAAATGATAAAAAGGCTTCTCTGGATAGCAAGGAGGGCTCACCAACTTTGGAAGCAAGGGAACTAATCCTCAGTAGTGAACCTGTTGAAGTCTTTTATCACCTATATTTGTATCATTAATGATGCAAGCCTAAACAAATGTCAGTAAATGGAACATACTGGCATATAAAATGGCTCAAGAAACAGTAAAGTCTTAAAGTCAATCAATCAACTCAACTTGGAACTCAACTCATCAACTCATGACTTAACTCGATGCAAAATCAAGTTTATGGTTTGAAATAATTCTTTGAAAATGGACTTAATTTTTCTGCAACTCAGTTTATAACATAATATGCTTGGTCAATTGTTGCTTGGAAGTTTCTCTAACTGACATAACTACCACTACCTTACATTTTGGTGATGCATAATGTAGGCAATGTCATTTCCATGCCCGTTTAAACTTTCCAAGGTAAAAGATAATCAACTATCCTCTTTCTCTCAGATCCAAAGAGAATGTCCATCTTTTGAGACATGAGCTGCCAGAGTTAACTACACAACTATCCTACGCTAGCAATGTAGTTTTGGGGTGTTATCCTCTTATCCAACTCGGTGCTCAACACTCCTTTCAAGACTAAAATGTTCTCATGAAAATCAACTCAGTTCATCTCTTTGATACATCTCAAATAGCTCAACTCAATTTCTCAACAACTCGACAATTTAGAATTTATCATTCATGCATACAAATTAAGACTCTAACTTACATCATGCAGGACTCCGACTCATATGGTCATTTATTCTCAGACCAATCATACAAAATACATAGAGATCTAAGGTGCTCATCTCATGAATATGGAAAAGCAAGAATATGTAAATACCCCCATGCTCAAACATGCTCCAGGTATTCACCTCAGATAATAGACTCGTACTCTCCGTTCCTTCAATATACCAAACATCATTAAGTAAGAAAAATCAGGGTTCATGTTGTCAAGTATAGGACTACTAATATCTCAGTTTCATATAAATGCTAATGAAATGCATCAATTTATTTACATGCAATTATGAGGGCTCAAAATAAATGCAAGAAAACTAGAAAGTTAGAAATTATAGGATTTTCCAACTCACTCTTATTCATGACTCAACTCAAGAATACAAAGGGATGTGCGAATGGATACAGCCTATGCATTAGAAAGCCTTATATACCTAGAAGTTGGTTGAAAAATCAATCTTTTGATGATCCTCATGCTTGAACTCAAAACTCTTGCTTTTCTCCCTTCTTCGATACTCTCAAGAATTTCTAAGTATGTATTGAGGAATAATACACTTAGGGCTATGATACAGAATTTAAAATAAGTCCTAAATTTTATAGGTTTTAGTTAAAAGGGGTAGGAAAATACAAGAATATCCCTCTTAAAAACTGCCGAGTGGAACTACAAGACCCCGCTTATAGGTTGTAGGTCCACTTATGGGCCGTAAGTTACCTTTTGTCAGTAAGGGTGTCCAAAGGTTAAGTTACTGGAAATTGGATTGGGAACTTATGAAACCTTGTCCTATGGGCCTTAAAGTATCTTACAGTGATAACTCATCAAGAATTTTCAAAAATCTTTATTTCTGCATCTTCAACCAATAAAATCTATCGTACAAGCCATAAGTCAGTGTATGGGGCATATGATGACTCGTGAATCAAGATCCTGAAAAGTTGATTTTTGAGAGATCAACCTAAGATGATGATCAATGGGCTGTGGAAAAAAATACAGTCCATAGGCTATCTTGTACCTGCACCTCAGACTGAGGAAAATTTACCAAGTTCCTTGGGCAACCTATGAGGCCTCATGTATGGGTTATAGGTAGCCTTCATAGTTTTTCCTATAGTGATCTTCTCGGTTGTTTTCTCAAATTCTTTTGGATATTTGCAGCAGGTTAGGTGGAATGAATTTGCTGGTGTTACAGTGTCACCCAGGTCCTGTACTCTCGAATGTGGTAATTGAATCTCAGAGCACGGGGAGCGTCATCCTTGATTCAAAGCATAGAAATAGTCATCCACTCACTAGTCTATTTGGAGATCCAGCAACATGGAATCTCAAGGCAAGAGTCACAAAGTCCAACAAAGCATAACTATCACCTCTCTCACACTACAACAAGTAACCCCAGTAGCAAGTAAGGACAACAAATGCATAATGACTAAAAGCTATATATAGAAGAATATATGTCATAGACCAACGTAGAGTTATACCCAACTAGAGCCAAGTATACCACGATCAGTCAACCACAACTACTCAAGTAAACATGGACAATTACAAGTGTATCATGAGTATTTAAATAACCAAGCCTAGTAGAGTCATATCTATATCGAAATTAGTCTACAATACGATATATAATCAACAAATAGCCTCATAGCAAGCATATCTCAATAGTATAAGGGTACACATTCATATAGCTAGAGGTTAAGTGAGAACACATGCCTTTCAGAGGGCATCAACCCACATCCAATCTTTACCAGACCTTTCCGTAGAACAACAGTGTTAGAACTTACCTAATATCATAGTGACAACTAATAGAGTCATATACTACACATCGAAGTAAATGCAGCCATACCAAACAACCCAACCCATACAGAGCATACTTTCACATATTTCAACGCAATTATGCATATATTTTAGCTCAGTCTAAAGTTTATAGAAGCCTAACCTACTTTCAAGGTGGTTGGTCGTACTCTTGGTGAGTCTATTCAAGCTTTCCCCATCTTGATTGCCTCCAGATGCTACTGAACTATCAAAACATGAACCACAAGGTTAATAGGTTGATTTTTTTGTAGAAACTCGAGAAACGGATGAAATTACATCAATTGCACCTAAAAAGGAGAAAAATAGGATCCACACCCAAAATCCCAAACAAATTCCCATAAAAAAATCCTCACATCACCCTGAGTCTATAGTCTAAAATTGAGCCCAAAATAGTTCCTAGAAGACACAGAAATGGCTAAAAAATAAGGCTACATTTTTTATCAGAAAACATTTCTTACTAAACTTTCATAGTAAAAGTTTACAAACCTACCACCAAATTATCATAATCCAAACATACACCAATGTTCCTCTCAGAAAATAGAATAACTTAGACCTAACATTTTCTTAATTTTGCTGAGAATCAACCGTGATATCATAATATAAAGTTTTCACATATTTTTGATACATAACCAGTGAAAAATAGGAATTTTACCTTGATATGCATGTTGAAACTGGAGCCCGACACCTTCACAGCATTCATAAAAAAATAGACAATGAAGCCTTTTGAATCGCTAAGCTTGGAGTTATGGATCAAAGGTTTCCTTTACTTGGGCACTTGACTAGCCTTTATAGGCATGGGACCACCCCAGCTGTTGCTCCCTCGAAACGCGGGCCTGGAGCCATGAACGTGGTTCCTTGGCACATACCAAGCCTCCACTAACGTGCCTAATGCCTCGCAAGTCACAGCTTTACCCAGGCCTCTTCTGCATACGCGGTTGGCCTTCCCTTAACGCAGAGGGTTGGCTTCTTAGTGGTTGTAACTGCAATTTTCAAAACTTATCTGGGGCACTCCCAACCCATTCGATCTCCATTTTATGCAAATAAATAGTGCAACTACATAGATTTTGACATTCTGGATCAATGATGTGGTTGAAATTCCAATGGAGCATCCAACGAAAAAATGAGGGTCGCACGTCTTTCCAGCTAATTTTAGCTAAAAAAATCGAGAAGGTCAAAACACACCCAAAAGCCCTTGCCATTTGATAAAAGGTCAATTTAGGCCATATTCGATGTTTCAATGCTGACCACACTATTCGATTCCCATTTTGAGCATGTTTAGCAAGGATTTTACAAAAAATCACTTTTTAGCTTCGGGTTGAATTTATTTTGCAACTTTTTACTTAAATTCACACTGAGACCCTTAAACCTCAAACCAACCATGATTCTACTATAATTTGTCTGTTCTAGAAATGATGGAACAATCAGAATCCCATTTTGAGGCTATTTGCAAGACATTTACTAGAAAATCCATTTCGAGAGTAATAACTTTCTACTAATTCAAAATTCCACATAATCACAACTGGCTCAACCTAGAACCATATCAACTATCCCAATAAGTCATAGATGAATTGAGATTTCCTTACACAAGCTCAAATCAATAGTATAACTACAAACACATAGAAATGACTCGGAGGGTCATTACAACATCCCCACTAATAAACTTTCATCTGTGACAGTAAAAACAAAAGCATACCTGATGGTTCAAATAGGTTGGCGTACTTTTCTCACATCTCTGCCGCCAACTCCAAGGAAACCTCCTCGACAGGATAGTAATGCCACTGAACCTAACCATCGATATAACCCTGGAGTGTACTATCTAGTATCCCTAGCTAGAATGGCCACCGACTCCTCAATAATGTCTAATAGTTATCTAACTCAACAGAATCATACTGAAGTAAATGTGACTCATCTAGAATATATTACTGCAATATCGACACATAGATGATCGGATGTATAGAAGAATAAGTTAGAGGTGGGGCTAACTAACAAGCCACTGGTTTGACCCATCTCAGAATCCCAAAAGAATCAATCTATCGTGGCTAAAAGCTTGGAGGTACTATTTTGAGCAAGGTTTTTCATGGATTTTCACTTGGATAAGCTTTCTAAACACAAATACTTTGATTTTTAGTATTTAAATTATGATTTTAACTTTAAAATTTTTGTTTCAATCCTCAAATTTTTATGAGTTTTCAAGAACATAATTCAAACTTTAAATATTCATATCTCCCTCAATTTCTAGTCAAATATATGGGATGTTCACCTACAAACTCCATTTTTCATGTAGAACTTATATGCTGCTAAAATACAGCACTTTTGATGTTTAAAACTTGTGAATTTAATGTGTTTTTGCGTTTGCTTTTTAAGATTTTAGGAATTGGGATGATTTTAGGCAAAGTTCTACAAAATTTAAATTTTTGATAATTTATGGAGCTTTTTATGGGTCGTGGTTTATTCCACGAGTTGTAGGATAGGTTTTTGGTCAAATCCATGAAAAGACCAATTTTTAAATGTTGAAAAGTATGAGTCGTCAAACGAGTCGTAGGATGTTTCACAGCTCATATGTGAGTTCATATGCCAAGGATCAAAAAGTATGTTAAATGTTGAATTATTATTAGACGAGGTCACTTAAAGCTCGAAACTTCAACAGAGATAATGGTTTTATATATAATAACTGAGATGGCTACCATGTAGAAATAGGAGAAAGGACAAAGTTGGAGATTCGGGATGCCGATGATAGGTCATGGATAAGATCGCACCTGGAGGATCGAGATTTTGAAGATTTTATGGAAATTAAGCAAATGAAACCCCTTACGGGCTGTAAGTCAGAAGATGACCTATAGAAAGGTTTTGTAGGTTGAAGACAGTGTTTGTAAAGTGTAGATTACAAAGCTCAGGTATGGGTCATGATTCCATCTACGACCCGTAACTTATCCGTTTGAGCTATCGATTCTAAGTTTTTTATTTCATTTTGGATTTGATGTTTACTTATTGTAAATAGGTTTTTTTAAGAGAGACAGTCTGGGAAAAATGAGATAGGAGTTGACCATTGTTACTTTATGCTTGTGATTTTTTTTAATACATTGGAATTATTACATTGTGGTTTCTTGTGGAGATTTTGGATTTCTTGTTTTGTAATTCATCATTGTAAGTATTTTATTATGCTATTCCATAATATGATTCTTTTATCTACAATGATCAGATTGCTAAATCCATAACTAAGGTTGTGAGAACTATGAAGAACTAATAAAGTGAAAATCAGATAATTCGTAATTCTTGAAAAGTATGCATGCATGTATTGATTATCTCTTCATTTAGAATGCTTTTTAACAGTAGACAACATTAAAACTTGCCTAATGCTTACTTACTTGGTCAAGGGGGTAATTAATGGGATAAGCGATAATTTACATAATTCTATGTGATCCCTCTCGTCTAATCAACATAACCGCATCAAGGGATGGTTGTACTGCAAGAAAGGGCAAGGGTTAGTAATGCAACACTATGGTGATGGATCAAATTATGTAGTAAAATTTGCCTCTCGTTGAGATCAAAGGGTTAGGTAAACATAACTTACCACTTCTATATGCTACACACTTGAAAAGGTTATGATTATCTAGCTATACTGACTTAGGAATTCTTGGGAAACACAATACTCTAGTTACTTCTCTCATTTATTTCACAACACTTGCTCTTCATAACTTTCTTCTAGTTTAGGTTTAAATATTGTACTTTACAAACCCCTCTTCGGGAGATAAGTAGATTATTCAACCTAATTGCTCATAATTACTCCAGGTCTAGACCTTATTCCTTGGGATCGATCCTAACCTCTGTTAGGTTCTATATTTTGATAGCGACATCAAAGTCTTGGCGTCGTAGCTAGGGAATACGGCTTTTAGACTAGTTTAATTTGGGAAATTTTGAATTAATCCTTATTTTATGTTTTTTGTTGTTTTTATTTTATCGTAGCATACAAGTGTAGTGTATGTCCAATAATCATAGTCGAAGGAATCCCTTTTCTCCATTTAACCCAAAGATCCAGAGAACACAAAGAACAATGGCCCAAGGCAATATGAACAATGATACAAATGATGTTCCAAATGTAGCACTAAATCAGAACAATAATGATTCACCACCGCTTGAGGATATGAATACATCACAATAGAATTTGCAAGCTACTACTAATACATAGAATCAATACAGGCTTGATCATACGACAGTGGATGTCACCAAAGCTCTTGTGTTACCTGCTTTATCGGATGACACAAAGTTTATTGTTTTAAGTACAATGTTGTAGATATTACAGAATAGAGGGTTGTTCATGGGCTTACCATTAGAGGATCCGCATAATCATCTACAAAATTTCATCTTTGTCTGCAATCCATGGATGTCATTGGGCTCCAAATCTTCCTATTGTCTCTCACAGGCAAAGTGATAGTATGGTTGTTCGAACTCTCACGGAGTTCTATCACCACTTGGGAGGAAATTCTGAAGGCCGTTTTACAGAGGTTCTTTCTAATGTCGACAAAGTTGAAGTTTATCACATCAATAACTTCGAGCAGTTGCTGGTGATTCGATCATTACCACTTGGGAGATATTTCCAAAGTGTGTGAGGAGTGTTTCAGACAATAAGATCATTGATGATTCCTTGGTGGAGATATTTTATTAGGCACTTGATGACAATTATGATGCTGTGGCCACACAATTACAAGTGGCTCATTCTTAGATTGTCCATTTTTGGTTGTAGTTAAGTACTAGAAAAGGTTTCAAAGACAAACCATGCATGGGGGTCAAGAGATAAATCAACTACTAAAAGATCTTTCTTAGTTAGTATGAATTCAGAGCAAGCCAAGATCAATGAAGAGAGGATGCAAAAGTATGCTTGAATCGATACTAATGTAGGGTTCTTGATGAAATAGAGTCAAGAATATATAACTACAGTCTTACTATGAGGAGGATACATGCCTTATAACTGATCAGATGAGGGGTTTTTGTACCAATGCCCAAGGGTCCTATCAAGACTATTAGCGCCAAGGCCAAGGGAATAAAGCTCGAAACTTCAACAGAGATAATGGTTTTATATATAATAACTGAGATGGCTACCATGTAGAAATAGGAGAAAGGACAAAGTTGGAGATTCGGGATGCAGAGATGGGTACAGAAATAGTCTTTACATGCCATCACATAGTCATGATTCTGGGGTTAGTAGTTCGAGGATTGAAGAGATGTTTGATAGATTGTTGAAGAAGGCTAATGCTCGGGATGAGGCCTTGAAAGGGATGAAATCTGACATCTCAAGCATTATATAGAAGATCAAGTCTCATTCTGTGGCTATAAAGAAGCTGGGAAAATAGTTTGGTTAGATATCTACATAGTTAAACCAACATCAGAAAGGTACATTTCCAAGAAACACAGTGCAAAATCTAAAGAATGATGGGCAGTGCATGGCAGTGATGACATGGACTAGCAACCAGACAATTAACCCACTGATACCGGTAGATGATAATGAGGTTTGTGAGGAGATGCTAGAAAGCAAAGATGTAGAGACTGGAGATGCTAACGCCAAGGATTGGCTGAATTATGAGGTAGTGACATAAAGGAAATTGATACCCATACCTAGTCCTCCACCTCATTTCCCTCAAAGATGCAAGAAAAATGAAGAGAAGGGTAAGTTTCAACACTTCATCTCTATGTTAAAGCAACTAACTATCAATATTTCTTTCATCGAGGCATTGGATAAAATGCCCGGATATGCAAAATTCATAAAGGACCTAGTGACGAAGAAGGGACTGTAAGCCAAAAGCTCTAGTAAGAGCTTCAGCATTTTAGTGTTATTGCCATAAGGTACTTAGTGCAGAAGAAAGAAGATCCCAGAGCATTCACCATACCTTGCACTATCGAAGATGTAGACTTTGCAAAGGCATTATGCAGCTTAAGCACTAACATCAATTTAATGCCTTTTGCAGTATTCAAGAAGTTTGGCTTCGAAACCCCTACACCAACAAACATGCTATTGTTGATAGCTGATAGGATAGTGAAGAAGCCTATGAGGATTCTGTACAATGTTCTTGTCAAATTGGAAAGTTTTATATTCTCTACAAATTTTGTCATTCTGGATTATGAGTTCGAATTCAAAGTCCCATCATCTTGGGAAGGTCTTTTCTAGCCACTGGATGAGTACTAGTAGTCATAGAATTAGGCTAACTCAAGTTCAGATTGAATGATAAAGAAGTAATCTTCAACGTTCGTCAGTCTATGAAGAGACTTGATGAGATAAAGATGGAAGTATGCGCACTTGGTGAAGTTTGAGTAACAAAGATTTCTAGGTCATGCTGTGACAAGAAATCAGTCACTACTTAGGAGGCAACCCAAGATATTTGTTGTAATTGTTATGTGCATGTTTATTTTTTGCTTTTTGAACTCATATGTAGTTAAATTTTCTTGATTTTTGCTGTAATTTTGGACTCAAGAACTTGTAGATTATAGGGTAGCAGTTTGTTCTATGGAGAATATGCAGGAATAAGGTTAAGGCAACAAGCTAGTGCTAAAAAGGGAGAAAAGTTAATTCTACGACCGATTCTATGGGTCGTGGTTCATACCACAACCCATATATTTACTCATAGAATCACTTCCAGTAAGAAAACTTTGTGCACTCCAGTCCACGAGCCAATTTTGCACAGTCTATAGATAAAACCATGGGTAAGAAATAGGGCTTGTGGAGCATAGGTATGGTTCTAAACTTTCTAAGTGTTGGGGGCAGTTAGAAATAAACATATGGGCCATATGCCTATGTATACCTCGTAGGTGGATCTGTAAGGCCAATTTCTGTAAGCTAGGGTTTTGAAACCATGAAAGTTGATCTTATAGGCCATAGAAATTCGTATAGCCCATAATCGGGTTTTTGTGGGGTCTGAATCCCACTTAAACTCGACACAATCAAATTATTAAAAGAGGGGTAATTGAGAATTACCCCTTATTTTTCGATTATTTTCAAAACAATAAAGACCTACTTTTTTCTTCCCCAAGTCTAACCACTGTCGATTACATAATCATATTTAGGGTCAAACTTCAGCCTACTTCTGACCAACCACTCACTGTTCTGGTAAAGTTAGGGCTTCAAATATTTGGGTTTTTCCTGTGATTTCTCAGCCTTTTGATCAATACTCTATCATGTGCTCTTCCAAAAATTTTATTTTCACCAATGACTTGTGTCATTGGTCTGAGTGATTATTAAGGATAGTTCATGATTTTCTACCTAATACTAAATATTGGCCTATGAAGGAAGTGTAACATGTATTTATCATTGTGAAATGACATGAATCAATCCTTAAACTTGTTAGTGGGTGTTAAAATCATGGTATGAAATTGTGCAATGCCTTGTTGAATGAGTTAAAATTGGTTACCTTATTAAAATCGATACGATAATGCATGAATGACATACTGGGATGATGAAAATGATTAAATTGGCCATAAAAATAATTTGCAGGTATGTATGCTATGATTTGATTTTGTGAAATCACTTGTTGTATAGGACATATTGAGTTATCTTACAAAGAATGATTAAGTGACTTCACAAATTGAATAATGATTAAATGGTGGTTGTCGTGTATGTATCAGATTGGATTGGTAGTTGATGAGAATTTCATATATTTTGTATTTAGGATAAATGTGTTTACTTGGTATTGAGTGCCATTGCTTCGATGCTATTTAAATTTGTGCCTTTTTGTTGCAACCCAGTTATCATGCTTAGAAAATCACTACAATTAGCTTGACTAGGATTTGTCTATGATGCACGATTATACATTGACGAACAGAACCTAAATGGTGGCCTCAAACTACACAAGTGGTTGGTTTTCAACAACACGATGATCTTCTACGGCCCATAGATGGCCCTCACAAGTTGAAACCAGAGATTTGGTCTTCTGGGATATCATTAGACGAATCCATCCATGGGTTGTAGCCCATAATATGACCTATAAGTAGGGTTCATAGGTCCCTTACCTGGAGAATTAAAATTTTGGAAGTGTACTTACGACTCAGCCTATAGCCTGTAGTCCATTCTAAAAACCATAACTGGCCTTGCAAGTTATTTCAAATAACCAAAATTATTGTACCCTATTTCCTATGAAGGCTTTCTATGGAATTACCTTACGACTCATTGGTGAGCCTTCGTAGGTTCATTGTGTATAATTTTGTTAACTTTTACTTTTCTATCCTTTGTTCATAGGACTCATATCTAATTATATTATGTTTGTTCAGGTAGGATGGCTCCTAAACCAAAGAAGAGTGAGATTTGGGCCCTACAAACTCGACTATGCTATGAGCCTTTGGACACTGTGGCTATTTCTCAGGCTAGCGAATCAGTGAAGATGCTCAACATCTGACCAAATAAGGTCATTGAGCATTGACACACTAGTGTAGTTGTTAGACAGATAGTGTTGCCCTAGACTCAGGCTATAGTTGTTCTTTTTCCCTTGTTTGACGAGGGAGATCCCAGCAAAGCAACTCCATATAGATGTCACACTTCGAAGAGGGGTCTTGAGTAGGGACATGTGATGGAGATAACTTTGATTTAGGAGATAAGTTTAGGTCTAACTCCACTGAGTCAGTCCCAGACCTGTAGCAGGAGAGTAGATGGTATTTTTGATGCATGCAGGGTATATATCGCGAAGACATCCAACATGATAAGAGGGGTTGACATGCCAGACTATATTCTAGGAGCCACGAATCCTGACATCAGGGCTTAATAGTGCTTCTGCACTCTAGGACACCATGCCCCAATATAATTTGAAGTGGTTTGTAGCACTTTCAGTAAAGTACTCTCTGACACTTGTTCGAGAGTTCTATGCTTCATATGTTGCTACCATCATAGAGTTGACCTTGAAATGGAAGATTTTTTTGCACAGCCTCGCATTACTCAGATGATGGTGAGAGGAGTCCCATAAGATATATCCAAGACCACTATTTATCGATTTCTATTTGGTCCTGTGTATCAGGCCCCTATGACTAAAATAGAGTATGATTATCAGTTAAGATAGACGAGGGATAGAGGTGTGATGATAGATGTGACATAAAAGGCCATTTTGATGAGATGGATCACTAACCATACAACTAAGCAAGGCCTAGACCTTGACTAGATTTCTACTTTAGCGGGGATAATGAAAGCATCACTCATCTTCACCGGCAAGTTTTAGTGGGCTATAGTGTGTTCATAGATTTGACTGACTCAGGCTATAATTCTTTGATACCAGACCATGAAGTTTTTATTGCAAAGCATCACTACTAGCTATGATATTAGTTAGGCTAATTTGATAGTTGAGGACATAAATGAGAGAGCCCTGAAGAGGTCTACCTCCATTCCCTTTCCATGTTTGATTTATCACCTATGTATATCAGCGGGGTTAAAGATTTCACACATTGTAGACACTATGATCAAGGTTTAGAGGACACTAAATGCTATCTTGATAAAGTTTGATAAGAATCTTGTGACCCTCCAACGAGCACCATGTCCTCCCATCTGGCTGCCCGAGATGTTCACTGAGGCACCACAGTCTGAGGCTCCTTCATCTACTATGACTGTTGATCCAGAGATTGAGGGGCCTAACAGATAGATGCTGAGAGAGATATAGGGCCCACCACTACTTCTATTCTTGCACCAAAGGTCGTGCCCACACAACCTTCCTTGTCAGCATAGTATGCATGTCTGAGGCCTCAATTCAGACTCTGGCGTAACAAAAGGTTCGCAGTGAGTCCCCATTGACTCATTTCCTACTGTATATTAGTACATTGGTTTGCAAGGCTATTTCGAAGGCTGAGCAGCACATACAAACACATTTTCTAGCCACCCTTGAAGAGAGACTTGCACCAGAACATAGCCACATTGGTGCTTTTGAGAGGTGAGAGAAGTAGAGCCTCAATTCAGCCTAGCCTACTGATTTGGTAACTACTCATGTAGAGATCCAGCATCTCTGTACTGAGATGAGAGTAGTAGCATTAGAATTACTCGTGCTTCCTATGGTCGACACTACTACTAAGGCAGTTGTTAATTTGTTTGTTACTGAGGAGACACCACTCCACACCCCTAGGATGAGGCCTTATCTTGAGGATGATGATACAGATACTGTGAGATGAGAGCTGAATTTTATGGAGATGGAGCAGTGTGATGCCCTAGATGTGGCCCCTTTGATGATGAGATGGCTTAGCAGGCATGTGAGTTTGAGAGAGTGAGGGGTGTTAGACCCTCTAGACATGTTGTCGATGCTGAGAAGGACACCTGGCAAGTTGAGGGTGGATAGATATAGCCAGGAACTAGCGCTTAGGTTCCTAGGTATGTACTTTTGACCCTTATGCTTTGGTTTAGCTATATTTTGTTGCATTGAGGATGATGAAATTTTTTTCGATATAGTGTTGGTAGTTATAGGTCTCAACAAAGTCTGAGTAACCATGGCCTATAACTATTATAATTTTTGAGTTTGTGGGGTTTTCTTACCTATGTTCTTTCCTTAACGACATTTACTTTCTTTTGAATCGACATATTTAGGATGTGTAAGTAATATTAGTAGCATATTGTACTAAAATCTGTGGCATATATTTGTTTTGTTGTAAATAATACCTATCAAACTTTGTGTGAATAATGTGATGTTAGGTAGTTTTGATAACAACCATGTGAAATCAGTGATTGACAATATTTGTTCTAATAAGTAAGGTGTAATTGTGATGAAAAGCATGATCTGAGAGTCTAGGATGATAATGTAATTAGTGCCAAGTGTATGTGAGCTTTATTGGATGATTCTTATACTGTGTCTCAACATAGCACTTGCCCTGTCACTCTGACTAAAACTGTAGGTTAGTTGGTTAGGAAAGGATCTTATGCCATTTCTCATATTAGTCCACTTAGCCTAAAATGAAAAATCAAATGCTTGATGTATCTCTTGATCCAAATGTTTGAGCTTTATATATACCCTTTTCTTTGGAGACACCTATGTAACCAAGCCTTCTTGAATGTGTAATCCAAAAATTTGCCCTGGTCCTTCCTTGTATATTGTGCATCTTGACTCAAGCAAAAAGCCTAAGTTGAGGGTGGCTACCAAATGTGGCCTGGTTTATAGGTTGGATATTATACACATCAACTCAGGCCAAAAGCCTAAGTTGAGTATGGTTGTTTACGAAAAATCACACTAAATGGGGATAGAAGCTAGTGATGTTGCATAAAAAAAAGGGAAAATTTGAAGGGGTGCAAGAAAAAAATAGTTACCTAAACTGTGAGCTAAAAAGAAAAAGAATGTGAAAAATAAAAGGTAGTAAGCTAAAAAACTTGAATAGAGCACCCAAAAAGAATTTGTACTAGGAAAAGGGAAGAATAAGTAAAAATATCAGTGTTGGAAGGAAACAACTGCAAAATAACTGTGTCAAAGAGGGCCTTCAGTCACTATGTTCCAAAAACATCATACTGAATCCCCTTACGCCTATGTTGCAAGCCAAGAAAGTCCTATAGTGATCCTAGTCCAAGTAGTCGAAGGTCATGATCATGAGTATAGGGGCAAATAAATGCTATTATGCATGGTGTTTGAATATCTATTGTGAGTGTGTGTGAACTTGTCAGTACCAAGTATTTAATTTAAATATACCATCATGAGCGAGACATGAGACTTCTTTTGTGAGGGCATTTATGTTACACTATTGATTCCTATTTTAGTGATTATGGCTTATCTGTGATTATCTTGCTTGTCATAGTTGTACTGTTGCGTATTGATCTACATGAGTTTGCCTGATAACTATCTAACATGCATTATTGCATTAGATTAGGTACCTTTGGTTGATTTGGAGATGTTGTATTCCATTAGATTGAGGTTTGTGTGTTGCTATATTCCTTATATAAATTAAGTCTATCGCGTGAGGACAAGAAACAACTTTAAGTTAAGGGATGTTGATATGCTGGTAAAATACAATACTTTTGATGCTTAAAACTTAAAATTTTATGTGTTCTCAAAGCGATGTTAGTAGATTTGATATGTTTTTACTTTTGTTTTCAGGATTTTAGGAATTGAGATGATTTTGGGTAAAGGTGTGTAGAATTTATGTTTTTGATGATTTATGGAGCTTTCTATGGGCCATGTTTATTCCATGAGTGATAGGATGAGTCATGGGTTAGATCCAATTAAAGGGTAATTTTCAAATGTTAAAAAGTACGAGTTATCAGACGAGCCCTAGAATGCCAGCTCATTTGTGAGTCTTATGACAAGGATCAGAAAATATGATATATGCTAAATTATTATCAAACAAGGTCACTTTCAAGTTGTAAGTTCGATGAATGATCGTGGATAAGATCATTCTTGAGGAACAAAATTTTGAAGAAAAGTTAGCAGACGAAACCCCTTTTGGAGCGTAAGTCAGAAGATGACCCGTACAAAGGTTTTGTTGGTTGAAGACAATATTTGTGAAGTGCAAATTACGAAGCCCAGGTACGGGTTGTGAATCCATCTACGACCTGTAACCTTGTTCGTCCGAATTACCAATTCCAATTTTCCTATTTCGTCTTAGATTTGGTTTTTATTTATTATAAATAGTTTGTTTTAAAGATTTTTTAGAGAGACGGTAGGGGACGAATGAGATAGGAGTTTAGAATATTGATACTTTATGCTTGTGATTATTTTTGACTTTATATTGGGATTATTACATTTTGATTACTTGTAGAGATTTTGGAATTTTTGTTCTTCAATTCATCATTATAAGTGTTTAATTATGCTATTCCATAGCATGATTCTTTTATATACAATGAACATGCATAGCTAAATCCATAACTAGGACTATGGGAATCATGAAGAACTAATAAAGTAAAAATCAGATAATTCATAATTCTTGAAAAGTGTGCATGCTTATATTAATTATCTCTTCATTTAGGGAGCTTTTTAATGGTGGCCGATGTTAGAATTCACCTAATTCTTACTTATTGGATCAAGGGGGTAATGAATGGGATTAGAGATAATTAACAGGATTCGATGTAATCCCTCTCATCTAATCAACCTAATAGGATCAAGGGATGGTTGAACTGGAATAAAAGGTAAGGATTAGTAATGGAAACTTTGGATATGGATCAAATCATGTAGTAAAATTTTCTTCTCGCCTGGATCAAAGGATTAAGTAAACATAACTTACCCGTTCTGCATGTTATACACTATAAAAGGTTACAATTATCTTGCTATATGAGTTAGGAATTCATGGGAACACAATACCCTAGTTACTTCTCTCATTGATTTTGCAACACTTTCTCTTGATAACTTACTTCTAGTTTAGGTTTAATTATTGTACTTTACTGAGCCCCCCCACCCTTCGGGAGATAAGTAGATTAATTCAACCTAATTGCTCGTAATTACTATAGGTCTAAACCTTATTCCCTGTATGATCGACCTTAACCTCAATTAGGTTCTTTTTTATACCTACTACTTATACCTTCAGTGAAAGGTATAGTTTGGGTGACATTAGAATCTAATTTTGAGCTCAATTTTAAAATTCAAATTTTTTTAAAAATAGCCTAATTTTTAACTATTTTACCTCCGGACCTAATTCCTACTAATATGGGTATCAATTAACTTCTTTTGACGCATATATCTCATTCTTGATGGTAGTTTGATGTCTTGGAGTCGATTTTGTTACATCCGGTTGGCTTGTTCGTGTGCGATTTAGCCTTCCAGATTGTTCTAATTTGGAGCATTGTATAAGGGAAAAGACTTGGATTAGACTTGATTGGGACTTTGATTAAGGCAAGTGGACTTCTAAATTTTTGTTAAGTATAAGTGAACCTTGTATTATCCTATGTATGTGGGTTTGGATGATTTGTGGGATGAAATGGGGTAGAATTATATTATAGGCTTTGATCATTGAATTTCAATTGTGTTTTGGTAAATGTTTTGAATCCTTCACTTGTGAAATAATTATGTGATTATGAATACTTATGAACTTGGAGATCATTCGATTTTCTTTTGATTAATCTGGATATTGATTTAAGCAAGTGAATCCTAATCCTTGTTGAGTTGATTGAACTATTCTAATGGGTATGATTTGGAAAATGGAAAGGAGAAAATGATGACATGTATGTCTTGAATTATGAGATGATATCCATTTTTGTTGACTTAGACTTGGGTGATAATATTGTGAAATGAGCTTGCGATGTCATTGTTGATAATGTGAAAGTGTTCATGATATTTTGATTATTGAACTTTGAATTATATTACATGGAATTATCTATCGAATCTCTCTATGTGAAATGTTGAGCTAAATGCTTATGTTGAGATATTGTTGGAAATTATGAAACTAATTGCTTGTGAAATAATAACTTAAATGATGAATTGTCCAAAGCTATGATGACTAAGGATAATTGAAAGTGTTTAATTATGTGATATTGTGATTCTTACGTAATGTGTTAATGATGATTCAAATATTAAAAGACAATGAAATGATTGACGAATTATGAATAAAAGAACTATGTAAACATCTTGCATGCATTCATGATTGTGAACATGATACACGTGATATGATGATATTTATGTGCTTGAGGTTCCATTTGTGATGAAAAGCCCGAAGAAAAATAGTTCCGACCATTTTCCTTCATTTTTTAATTTATTTTCTTTTTTTAGCCTGAATCATTTCTCTTTGACTTTTCATTTCTTTTCTTTTTCTAGCGCTAGAAAAAGAAAAGAAATGAAAAGTCAAAGAGAAATGATTCAGGCTAAAAAAAGAAAATAAATTAAAAAATGAAGGAAAATGGTACGTGCTAGACAAAGAAAAGAAATTAAAAGTCAAACGGAAATGGTTTTGACTAGAAAAAGAAAAAAATGAAAAGATGAAGAGAAATGGTTCCAACTGGTTATGAAAGTAAATGTTGAAGGAAAATAATTTTAGCGGATATATGGTCCATGTGTGGCCACCATGGATCCACTCTCGAACTCTACTTATTCCACAACCCACAGTTTAGGATACGTAGAAATTTTTCCTCCAAAATTCATGGACAAATAATAAACCTCTCAATGGTTATATAATTATTTTCAATCCTTTTCTTTGTTTCCTGCGGAAACCCTGAAACTCAATTTCATCAATTAGTTGATACTAGGATAGTTTTCTTAGTTGTGATATGCTCTATTCTTTCCAATATTTTTGTTCTTTGTTATGTCCAAATTTAAATTTTATTTCACTTCTCATTATGTATTCATTTTTATCCTCTTAAAATTCGATTTCACTTCACCTCATTTTCAAACCTATTTTTCTTTTGTTCAAGGTTAATCCTTGTCTTAGTCATCTCTATCCTCATTTTGATCATTCACCAGCACTGGGGAAATTTTATGAGTGATGGTATCCTCAACTCACTCCATCTTATCTCATCACAACTCTTGAAGTACTTTTGAGGTGATTCTTGTGCATCCCAAGATACGTAAGCAACTAAAGAACCAAATTCAATAATAATTTTTTCTTAACCCCAAATTTGCATAAACTTCATTACAGTGTTGATGGTCAAGACAAAATTAGTACGTCAACTTCTTTGTTTAAAAACTCGTTCATCATCTTCAGTCAAAAAGTGACAGTTGTTGACACCTAATTTTGACCTTCCTTTCTTCAAATTACATTTTGTTCGAGCTTCCAAGTTGAAATTATTATTTTTTATTAATCTCTATTATATTTACAATTTGCTACGATTACTGTTGTTATTATATTTATAAGTATTATTATTATTAGTCTTAAAGTTATCACATTTTTTTAAAAAAATAGTAATGATGTTACCTTTTAAATTTTCTAACTTCACGCTTCTTACTTATTAAAGAAGTTAAATATTTTACCTAAATCGTTAACAAAAGGTGAAGTATTAATATTTTAATTTCTTACATATTAATTATGTATTATACTCCCTCCGTCTCAAATTAATTGAATTTTTGAGGCTTTTTTCAAGGTTCAAAATAGTAGAATTTTTCAAAGTTCAAGATGAATGTTTAAAACTTTTTGCATATTTGCCCTCAATTTGTTGAACTTTTACATTTTCTAGGAAATAAATTACACTATATATTTATGATTTTACAAAGGGCAATAGTGGAATGTATGGTGTAAAGTTTATCTATAAATGTTTTTCTTAATATGTGTGCATCACCTCACAAATTCAGTTAATATGGGACAGAGAGAGTACTAGTTATCAAATTAGAAGCTCAAAAGAATTAATTTCAAGAAGGAAATGCTCATCTTTCAGCCAATTGTGCTGCTAAAATTGTCTAAAAAGATCCAATTTTAGGCCTAAAATGTAGTAGCTCAAAACTTCAACCCATCAGTCTCTTCACATTAAAATACCTTAGATTTTTCATTTTTATCTGTAGTTTCACTCTCTAAAATAACCGAAATGCTCCCTATAAGTCCTAAACTGATTAGGTTAACTTATTTTCTCAAAAATAGTCTAAACAACCACACCTTCTTTCTTCTTCTTTCTTCTTCTTTCATTTTTAGAAAAGCAACAAAGCTTCTCCAATCATGGACAGGGCTTTCTTTTCTATTTTTGGGTTATGTCCATTTCAATCGCAGGAAGGACAAAGTCAATCCAAAAGCTTCCCCAACGTCCAATTTTCATATTTCATGGAAAAATTTCAAGGTATGAAAATTTAATTTTCCACTAAAGAAGTCCTAATTTTCGCCTATAAATACTACTCTACATCTTTTGCCAGATGAGGAGTTTGGAATACCCAGAAGAACACCACCCTTTCACGAGCTACAATCTCTAGATTTTCAAAATCACTTAGCTTCATTTTCTTTATGATTCTCTTTATTGTTTAATTTAAATTTGGGTTTGATGGACCATTTTTATTAAAAATATGCATAAGCCATTGGGCTCAGAAAGAGCGGTACAAAAATGATGTCCAAGTTTAAAAGACGCAATCTATTTAAAGAATATATAAACAAACTAGCAACCCTAAATCTTAAGGTTTCCTTTTCTACATCCTTCATTTTCCCTCGTTCTCCATAGTTACCATGTCTCTTTGTTTTCCTACCAATGCATATTTCTTGTTCAGCTTGTGGGTTACGAACTATCTTCATCCTTGCTTGTGTGGCATGTTCGTTCACAACAATAAAAAGGTATGGGGATGTTACTATTCTATATAAACCACTCTATGACCATTTGACAGATTCTCTTATTTGTTAATTTGATTTCGAGTTCAAATTTCAAGATCAAATTTGAGTCTAGACCTTGACGAATGTCCCTTAGTTTGCTGCCCTAGAAAAGGTCAATAATTTCACCTGTTTGTATGTTTTATCCATGCGAGACTATTCTTGCTTTGTATAATATGTTGTGGTTTCCCTTTGTTTGGCGTACTTTAGTACTTACATCTAACCTTTTATGAGATTATTTATTATATGTTTGAGTTTATTTTCAACGTGTAGATTATATGTAATGATTAACATTAGGAACATTAGTAAAAATGCTAGTTAATCACCTGAGATATCTTGCCTAGTTAAATCCCTAACTTGGTAGCCAACAATTTGCTTTTCTAAATATCCGCTTAGCTTTGAAAAGATTTTTATTAACTTATTATTTACTCCTATACTGAAATAAGCATGTTTTAAATGAATCAACCTTGTTTATTCATTTCTTCTTAATCATAGAAGAACTAGTTTAAGAAATGGTACTCTATCTCGTGAAGGTATTACTATGTCAAATATTTGTGTTTTGATATGAAAGTTAATCAAATTGTTAATACTTCTTTGGCTTTTAAAATAGAAAGTAATAAATAAGATGATGGCTTACATAAGTCCTGATCAAATGCTAAAACATTGGTCAACTTATAGTGAAAAAATAATTTTTCCATGTAACTGTCCGAATCATTGCTTTCATTAACTTATATGTACAAATTATTTAGTTATAGAGTGTTTCTCTTAAAATACTTTTAATATGTCTTTTAGCTATATTTGTACTTATGTCATATTTCTAGTCAAGTCTTAATAATTTTTTTAAGTTATGATAAGTATTATTCCACTCTTTTGGGTCTTTATATATAAAGTTAGTATGTTTTAAAGCTTTACAATAATGGTTTTTTTCCTAAAGACTAATTTGTATCTAGTTATAATAAGTACTAATACTTTTCTAAACTTTTTAATAATGTATTTTATAGTCCTCTTTTGATTATCCTAAGTTTGACCCACAACTATTTATAACAGATCTTACAGGATACTTAACGTACCCCTTTCCTTTAGGATAGCTAGAGCCCTTACTTAGAATCACATAATGTTAGTAGACCTTAATTTGGAGTTAATTAGCATCAGTTTTGCAAAATAGGTATCCTAATTTACCTAAAAGGTAATTAGGTGGTGACTCCTTAAGTTAATTGATTTAGGAATCACCAATATATTGTACAATACTTGACCTCGAGTTAAAATGGGGTATAACATTTATAACAAAAATCATACTCCACATCATGTTGGTCGAAGAATTTGAAAAACCAAATTATTGATTCATATATAATAGCTCGAAACTCTATCATAGGTCTTTGCCATGTCAAACTTCATAATGAAATTGTAGTAGGTTTATACTCCATCATGTTATGCACCATATCCTTAGTAACAGTAATGCCCTTAGCGGTAGATTATCTTTGATGAAACTTGTGTCATTAGGAGAAATTAGCTTGTGCATCAAAGTGATCATTCATATTGAGGCACAAAAGAATATTAGTGGTAAGCCTATAAAGGGTTGAGTAATCATACAAAAGGGTTACTAATTCTGCCTTAATGAGGCACAACATGAATGGTGACCATATAAAGGGTTATGCATAGCAGTACAAAGGATGGCTAGTTTTATCATAATAAGGCACAAAAGAGTTAGTGTTCATATAAAGGGTTACAAGTAACCTTTTACCACAACTAGGCATAAGTAAAGTCTACTTAACTGAAACAACTTAAAAGAAAGAACTAATGAACTAAATAAGTTTTGATGATTTTGTTTCTAATTGACTGATCATGTACTATATATTATGACTTGTTTCCTCCCTTAAACCTTCATTACCTGCATGTTTATTCAAAGTCTTGTTCTAACACTTGTTAAGTTGAAGCAGACCCATAGCACTTCCAGGAAGATATTGAAAGGAATAGACCATCAAGTTCTAATCTTGTATAAAGCAAGTTTAGCAAGAATATGCGCTACTTGGTTTCCTTTTTTTGTAATTAATGATGTTGTCCATATCTCGGAAATTACTTTTATTGCCGCTAAAAAGTACTTTTGAATTTTGACCAAAAATTCAAATCTTTTAAAAAATAAGTATAATTTTAATTTGCAGAACCTGACACTGCAGGATATTTATTTTGTTTGCAGGATAGTTTATATCTTTGGTATTTTTTTCTTCATAGAATTATATTTTTTTCTATGAATGCACAACCAGAAGGAAATTTTCTAGAATAAGAAGGTGCACCACTTTAAATCTCAGAAGGAAATTTCCGAGAATAAGAAGGTGCACCATTTTAAATCTCATTGAATAGATCATATGAAAAATCCACCATAATCCATTTTGTTGAGTCAAGTTGTCTACAATGACGTATGAATAAAAAAATCTCCAACTTCCACTAGAGGAGATAAAATATGTAGCTTTTCGCACATCTATTTTCAATAACCAAGAAAAAATTAGATCATCTTTTTGAAGCAATTTTAATGCTCATTTAATTCCTAGAGAAAAAGATAAAGATAGATTAATATTTTATCAATTTTGTAGAACCTCGCAAAGTTAAGAACTTCAATAGTCCTAGCTTTTGTGACTATAGTGGCAAATTTATCCATTTGACCTGCATATACAAATCAATCATTTGACAAGTTTATGATTAGTAATTAAATAATAACAGTTCTAACTACATGTCATAACAAATACTCATTGTTCATGTCCATCGCTCCATTGAGTTTCTTCTTAATCAATATTGTTTGGGAGAAAATCAAATAATAAAATTGTATCAGCCTAATGAAAATAGCCAATTTTTGAAATTCATGCAGTGCTTGGTTTTCAAAAAATCATGACATATCTTGGATCTCTTACTTATTCAAGCTCGAAATTCATGATGCTAGCATGGTATGCTTCCATATCAAAGGAGGTAAGTATATAACAAATTCTCAAAAACTGGACTACTTTTCAAAAATCAATCCAAAAAGTGACTAAAATGCTTAACCTTTACTCTACTATGTATATGAGAGATATACATATATATAACAAAGCAAAGCAAACTTAGATCCTAGTACTAACACGTTCTAAGGTTGCACACCATCCTAGGTCCAAAGTAGATAATATTACTTGTGAACAAAACATTAATAACATGAAAGTGTTCAAAAAACTTACTTGATCAAGAAAATTATGAATTAACTCAATTGCAACAATTGATACAATTTCACAATCCTTTTATGATTAAATTTGAGTAGTTGACGATTAGTAAGGTCTATTTGAATTAGCAAATACTCTTTTATAACTCTCCCAATTAATATAGCACCTCATATTACTTGATGAATGTGCACAAATTGGATCTTTCTTTTATCAAAGTTCAGCCATTTCATTGATAGAAGCAACAACAATCTCAAAAGTAGTATTTTTCTTTCTACCACCATGATGAAACTCATAATGTTCTTGTGATGATGAAGACACTATTGAGATACTATTAATATTTATTGATTTGTCACGACCTAGTCCCGATCATGATGACGCTTGCTAGATCACACCTACAGGCAAACCAATTACCCAACACCAGGGTACCTATTGTAGCTCTCAAATCAGAACCATAACGAATACAACAATATAAATAACCACAACCTACCCAGAACCTGGAAATCAACTATAATGAGCTATAATATATACGCAAAAACATATCATATACATGTATCAATAACCATAATAATATACAAAACCACGAGTGCTCCTATAAGTACATCATTCTACTATACAAGGCCAATGTCTGAAAGCAAATAATGGCCATCAAAAGGAAGGGGACTGTGACGAAGCCAGAGCTGTCAGTGCTCACCTAAAAAAAGTTTCTTGTGTGCTCCCACATCCCCAAAATCAGCAATCATGATCTGTACATGGACCTCCACAATGGGAAGATGCATAAATATAGGGTGTGAGTACCAGAAAGAGGCACCCAGTAGGCATCATCAGTCGACTGAGTAAAACACAATTAATCTAGAAGAGTCAAATATAGAGAATTGCGGCAGATTAGTCAAATCAAAAATCAAATCAAGGAAACAACGTATTTGGAATCCCTCGAACCACAATAGAGCCAACCACATAGATGAACAATGATAGCTGAATCAACCCAAGTGATGAAGAACAATAACGACTGACAAAGCTGTGTAGACCTATACCGCAACTATCCCCATTGTGATGTGTGTTGTATATGGGTGCAAGGCCCTAATATCTATGCATGTATGCCAATTGGGCCCCATTTGCCCACAAGGTACATCCCCACACAATATGATCAGCTGAATCACAATAGAACCTAATTCCCAATATGACATGATCACGGGTTGGTTGTACATGGGTGTAAGGCCCTAGTATCTAAGTCTAAATCCCCCTTGAGCCCCCATAATCCCAGAGGGTATATCCACGTACAATCAGGATGTGTATAGGTGTATGCATTAATAGGTAAATAGTTGCGTCTTCGACCCATCCAGGAACCAGTATAACATGGGGCCTCGCCCCTAGTCCTCCCAACTTGGCCTCCAATCGGGGAAGTCAGTCAGGGCGAAATAGTCTAACAATATACATAACAGTGGGACATATTCCCCGTGGGAAAAAGAATCCCCCTAACATAATTGGCAGTGTCTCCGACCCACATCTTAGTCGGCGCTCGTATCTCAAAATTGGCATCTATCCCTGGTTTCGACACCACCTCCCAAAAGGCCTCCGTGAATGCGGTCTGTCAGGTGTTAACGCAGAGCTTCACAAGTGCCAGGCCTCCGTGAAGGCAACCATGGTGCCACGAATGTTCACCTCTAGCAAGTTGGGCCTACGGGAATGTGCTACTCTTGTCGCTCAATGGTGATGAGGAGAATCATCTTGGACTCAAAATATCAAAGCAATCACACACTCACAAGTCTATTCGAATTTGGAACTCGAAAGGCATATCATACCAAGAGTGAACGTAGGCAACAATAATTATATCTTGCCCAAAGTGAATGTACGCCACGATCTCACTACCTAGGAACCCCATAATCTCAATCTAACCCCTACAGCTATCTCAAATACAATAAATACCCTACCATCAGATGGAATAAACTAGTGGACAACAACTATCGATTGTACATCCTAGTGTATATATCACATATCACCATAGAGCAATGCGCAACTAAAGCCAAGTATACCATAACCTCGTCATCCCAAATGTCCAGAGTAAACAAAGGCAATGACAGTCAAGACATAGGTATCCCATAGATCTAGCCGCGTGGGGTTACAACTATACCACAACACTAGCCCATACACGGCCCTTAGCAGGACCTTTCCCCCATGTAAAGCAACTAATAGTGCAATGTCAGTGCACCTTAAGTTAAGGACCAAACGTCTAGGCAATTAGAAGGATGTCACCTACCTAGAATCATATATATCGTAGCCTAGCTGCTACAAAGGATATTGCTTAAGGCAATCATGTGTCAGTACATTGATAATGTGCCCTTCTCAAAATAGGGTGCCAGCGCCTAGGACTGACCCATACACATAGCCTAGGAAGCTTGTGGGATATAACCTATACTTTACTAACAGGGTCACACTCTCATCTCTAACCGGCTACTGATATCATAGGTAACAAGGTTCCCTTAGGAGTACGACTGTAACCATTCTTAGAACATGGTGTGCTTCTCCAGGCATTAGCCAGGAGCACAAGTACATAGCGAATAACAGCCATAAACAGGATCATATAAACCACAGAACAACATAAAATCATGTTTAATTGAGAAAGTTTACCACAAGTACTTAAACCAGATATAGACAACCACCGCCACATCATACATATATATATGTGTGCCAATAATCCAGAACCCCTAGAATCATATATAGATACTAACTGCAGTGAATAGGGTAGCATATAATCACATCTCTATCTCATGAGCTAGTATATTTTGTGAGCTTCAGACCATACACACATACAAGCTAGAGTCAAGCTAAGTGTACGTACTTCTCACGTGTTCGTAACCCAACCAACCTCTTTTCGAGCCCTCTCGTAGTCATATAGTGTAGGAATTTAGTCAATATAGTAGCTCTACCTACACAGCCTTCAATAAAACAACTGTAGTCCTATATCATCAAACATAACACATACGAATACACAACCAGCTATATACAATATATATTCCACAACTCAACCCATACATAGTAAATTTCTCCACATTCCAGCTTAATTACACATGTATTTCAACTCAGTATAAGATTTAGAGAAAGCGTAGCCTATCTAGCATATGACGTCTCATGTCCCAAATCAACCTATTCAAGCTTTTTCCTTTCAAATCGCTTCCTAATGCTGCTCAGTTGTTAAAATATAATTCACAAGGTCAATATGGCCATATGGCTTTAACATCTTGAACAAAAGGTGAAATCAGGCCAAAAGCGCCTAAGTTGGGAGAAATAGGGCCTCTTTCCAAAATCCCAAACAATCCCTAAAAACACAATCCCCATGACAACCCAATTATATAGCCACAAATCCGGCCCAAAATGGACCCCAAAAGACCGAGAAAGGGTCCAAAAAGGAAGTTAAAGAAACTTATAGGGAAACATTCTTCTTAAAACTTTCTTGGTCAAAATTCTTGAAAACTAGCTAAATTCAGCAAACACCCAACATACTATAGTGTTTCTCTCAGAACGTAGAGTAATTTAGACACAAGTTTCATTTAATTCCATCAAGAATCAGCTAAGAAATCAACGCATAATGTTTTCACAAATATTGAGAAAATAACTAGCTAAACCAATGATTTTACCTCAAAATATATGCCACATACCAAATCAAACTTCACCAAGGCATTCCATGCAAAAAGCCAAGTCACGCAGATCGTTGAATCTTCAAAAATAGACTTATGTAGTCAAAACTATGCCCTTTTGAACTTTTCTCTCAAAGCTGTCCGCGACTAGCCTTTTATAGGCTTGACACCACCTCCCAAAAGGCCTCCGTGAATGCGGTCTGTCAGGTGTTAACGCAGAGCTTCACAAGTGCCAGGCCTCCGTGAAGGCAACCATGGTGCCACGAATGTTCACCTCTAGCAAGTTGGGCCTACGGGAATGTGCTACTCTTGTCGCGAATGCAAAGAGTTGGATAACCTGGTGCTGCACCAGCTACTTCAAAAACATGCCCAGGGCATTCCTGGGGGTCCTTATGTCTATTTTATGCAAATAACTAGTAGAATCACATGGATTTTGATGTTCAAAATCCAACAGTAGTCAAAATTCCTAGCGGAGCATCCTACGAAAAAAAGAAGGTCCCACTTTTTTCCAAATAATTTTTGCTAAAAGAATTGTGGGGGTCAAATGTAGCCAAATGCCCCTGTCAATCGACGAAGGGTCATCCTAGACTATTTTCAACATTCCAGAGCCGACCATGCCATCAGATTTCTATTCCGAGCAATTTAGCTAGGTTTTTATAAAAAATGCTTTTTAGCTTCTGATTGAATGCATTTTGCAACTTTTGGCTCAAATTCATACCGGGACCCTCTATGCTCGAACTAATCACCCTCCTAGCCTAAATAGATTGTTCTAGAACTGATGTAATCATCAGAATCCCATTCTAAGGTTGTTTGCTTTCGTTTTATCAAAAATCTCATTTTCATAGTTATAACTTCTTGTTAGCTTGAAAACTCACATAATTCGCAACCAACACCACCCATAACCATTCCTATAGTCATGATATGCCATAAAAGGTCCAAGATCACTATGCAGATGCTCAAACCAACTTAGTAGCTGCAGAATACAGAAATGACCCGAAGGGCTATTACAACATCCCCTAGTAGTAAGACTTTCATCTGCGAAAGTATGAATACAGGCGTACCTACAAGCTCCATTCACACTATGAATATATTGGTCATAAACATGCTTTGTATCCCACAATAGTTCGGTTCCCTTTCCATTTTCAACCACAAATGGCTCACAGTCTAAAAATAGGGGACTATGGCCAACATGCTCACTTTTACACATATGACCCAAACCTTTTTTTCCTTCTTGTCAAATCCACCTGGCATCGAAACTAAACACTTACTAATGTAGCAAATACCCAATAGGCTACCCACTCAAATGGGTCTCAGCACCTCCCTTTATACCTAGACATTTGTTTATCACTTCTCAAACATAGTCACTAGTAGCTATTACTATTCAACCCCCATTCTGTAGTGTTTAATAATCAACCCTTGGCAAGAAATGCAACAGCAGCCACCAATGTGTATAAGTCACCAAATTCCTGTTACATAACACAGTAGTTAGTTTGACAGACAAAATCAACCACTCATAATGGCCACAAAAGATTCCAATAGAACCTCCAGAATGTTCACCATCAAAACCTCCCTAAAGACCATAAGATAGACATTTAACTCCACAAAATCATGCTGGAGTACATGTAACTCATATAGAATACCCTGGTGTAACATCGATACGAGGAAGAAAAATGTATAGCAGAACAAGATAGAGGTAGGGCTTAACTCGGATGCAACCGGTCCAACCTGTTTCAAAAGCTCTATAGGATTGATATATCGGGGTTATGTTCACCTTGCCTTTTGACCCGGATGACTTCTCTCAAGGGTGACACCCTCAAAACCACTTTGTTCTTGATTGATTATGAGAACTATCATATGTATGTATGTTTGACATGGAAAACTGGAAGATCCTAAGTCGCGTATTGCCCCCATAGAGTGAGTCATACTTACCCGCTCCTTAGTTATTATGTGTTACATGCTATGTCAATTCATGTTAATCCTATCCTTATGACATCCCCATAGTGTAAGTCCTACTTTCTCATCCCTTAGAGCAATTTAGCTAGGTTTTTACAAAAAATGCTTTTTAGCTTCTGATTGAATTCATTTTGCAACTTTTGGCTCAAATTCATATCGGGACCCTCTATGCTCGAACTAATCACCCTCCCAACCTAAATAGATCATTCTAGAACTGATGGAATCATCAAAATCCCATTCTGAGGCCATTTGCTTTGGTTTTATCAGAAATCTCATTTTTCATAGTTATAACTTCTTATTAGCTTAAAAACTCGCATAATTCGTAACCAAAACCACCCACAACCATTCCTATTGTCCCAATATGCCATAAAAGGTCCAAGATCACCATGCAGATTCTCAAACCAACTTAGTATCCGCAGAATACAAAAATGACCCGAAGGGCCATTACAATATCCCCTACTAGTAAGACTTTCATCTGCGAAAGTATGAATACAAGCATACCTACAAGATCCTTTCACACCATGAGTATATTGGTCATAAGCATGCTCCGTATCCCATAATAGTTCAGTTCCCTTCCCATTGTCAACCACAAATTGCTCACAAGCTAAAAATTGTGGACTATGGCCAACATGTTCACTTTTACACACATGGCCAAAACCTCTTTTTCCTTCTTGTCAAATCCACCCGGCATCGAAACTAAACACTTACTAATGTAGCAAATACCCAACAGGCTACCCACTCAAATGGGTCTCAGTACCTCCCTTTATACCTAGATATTTGTTTATCACTTCTCAAACATGGTCACTAGGAGCTATTACTATTCAACCCCCATTCTGTAGTGTTTAATAATCAACCCTTGGCAAGAAATACAACAGTAGCCACCAATGCGTAGAAGTCACCAAATTCCTGTTACATAACACAGTAGTTAGTTTGACAGATAAAATCAACCACTCAGAATGGCCACAAAAGATTCTAATAGAACCTCCAGAATGTTCACCATCATTACATAACACAGTAGTTAGTTTGACAGATAAAATCAACCACTCAGAATGGCCACAAAAGATTCTAATAGAACCTCCAGAATGTTCACCATCAAAACCTCCCTTAAGACTATAAGACAGACATTTAACTCCACAAAATCATGCTGGAGTACATGTAACTCATGTAGAATACCCTAGTGTAACATCAATACGAGGAAAAAGAATGTACACCAGAACAAGATAGAGGTAGGGCCTAACTCGGATGCAACCGGTCCAACCTGTTTCAAAAGCTCTATAGGATTGATATATCGATCATCAGAATCCCATTCTAAGGTTGTTTGCTTTCGTTGTGTCAAAAGCTCTATAGGATTGATATATCGGGGTTATGTTCACCTTGCCTTTTGACCCGGATAACTTCTCTCAAGGGTGACACCCTCAAAACCACTTTGTTCTTGATTGATTATGAGAACTATCATATGTATGTATGTTTGACATGGAAATCTGGAAGATCCTAAGTCGCATATTGCCCCCATAGAGTGAGTCATACTTACCCNCATGTTAATCCTATCCTTATGACATCCCCATAGTGTAAGTCCTACTTTCCCATCCCTTAGAACTATGTGTTTAATATTTGTATACGCGTCCTAATTAATCATGTAAATATGGATACTTTGAGGTTTGTTTGGGGACTCTCGGGTTCTCATTCACCATGTCACTCCTAGAACCTAGTTTTGGGTCGTGATAGGAGAGCTCTTGGCTTAGAGTCCACTTTTTTGTGACCAAGTCCTTTATGAACTTTGCATACCTAAGCATCTTTTCCAATGCCTCAATGAGAGGGATATCGATGGAGAGTTTCTTCTACATAAAGATGAAGTGCTGGAATTTACCTTGCTCCTCCTTCTTTTTGAGTTATTGAGGAAAAGGAGGGGGAGGTCTAGGAATGGGTTTTAACTTTTGTTGCGTCACTACTACATCATTCACCCCATCCTTGCCATGAATATCTTCAGTCTCTGCATCCTTGCTCTCAACCATCTCCTCACGAACATCATCATTACCAACAACCAACATCAGAGGGTTAATGGTCTTTTTGGCACCACATGTAATCACCGCCATACACAACCCCTCATTCTTATTGCTAGGTAATGTATCTGTCATGACCCAAGCATAGGGCCTAGATGTGACACGACGAATAGAGAACCCGAAGGAACCCCAAAGAATCCTCATAGCATATCATTACATATCCTTGGTCGCGGAAGCATATAAAAGATATATAGAATAGAATGGGGCATTGGGGCTAAGGGAAAGCTTTGCAACACATCAACATCAAAAGACAAGGAACCATTGTTCGTATCATAAATACATAACTTGTCGAACAAACACCTCTACATACATAGATTGAGCGAGGGCCAAGACAAAGTAACTGGGCTCACCCTCATAGTCAAATAGAAAATAGGATAGTGTCTCAACACATATATAAGAGGAAAACATAAACCAAAGTCCCCGAAATGGATGACTCACCAACAAGCTTGGAATAATACCATCTAGCCACATGGGGGAGGAGGATGATCAACTTGGGCACTAGTTCCTACAAGTTGATATCATGTAGGCAAGAGTATGCGTTAGTACGTTTGAATGCACTAAGTATGTGACATGCAATTCAACAAGAGATAATATCCATGATCAACATGCATAACAATAGGCAATAGACATAATATAGGATGATATGTATGATCAATGCATACATAAAACGTGCTTAAGTAATTCATGCTCATATAGAATATCATATGTGTAGAACAAACCAAGCAAGATTTCTTAGGTATAAACCCCTTGGGGTTAGTGATGATGCCGCCCCATCACTTAGGTGGATGAGTACGAACCCTCATCGGAGTTGGTAATAATGTCGCCCCATCACCTAGGTGGATGAGTATGAACCCCCATCTCGGTT